>JAOVVI020000361.1:0-33684 GCA_028571085.2 Nepenthes alata
TCGCTCTTATTCTCGGACGCTTGGGAAAGTACTCGTCTTTTACTGGCTTACTTTGACATTTGACAGAGTTCGCGGCCTGTTAATCTCTCATGAGTTCTCGGACTGCTTAAGGGAGTTCTTGGCCGCAACTTGCAACGTTGCCTTGCTGGGAGGGCTCTTTAGTCCTCGTACATTCATGTCACGTGCTGCTCGCAGTGTCCTTTGACTTCTTGGGCCTCCTGGGCCTCTGATCTTTGGGATGTTTGGACTGGGCGTCTCTTTTGGGCCATGCTTTTAGAGACCTCGGGTATTGGAACCCAACACTTCCAATCAATATCTGTAACTAATTTGGTTGTTGGGATATTTTTGTTGTGGAAGATGGTTAACATAAAATGAAAATGCTACATGGCCTCTAACATCACGTACATTAAGTTTTTATTGTTTTGGCCAGTTGATTTTAATCTTCTTATAACTTATTGTTTTGTTAGTATAACATTTTAAATTGTTATTTTTGAAAAGATGATATTCTTAATAAATAGAATAATTTTTTTTATTTTGTTCACATAAGAAGAAATAAAATATAAAGCATTCTTAACACAAATATTAATAATGTGACAACATCTTGTATGGGATAACTCAACAGTTAAAATTAAAAAAAATTATAATTTAAATAAGTAAATAATATAATTATTATTTAAAGTATTATAAAAAAATAATATAAAAAATATTATTAAATTTTTTAAATTTATTTATAATAGCATTGATATTTTTAGAAATTGTGAGAATAGTACGTGAGTATTTAAAAACTTTAAAACCAGTAGTTCTTTTTATAATTTTGAATTTTTTTAAATCTAATGTGCTGTAATGCTAATATAATGTAAATTATTATTGGATCATTATATATTATTAGTTAAAAATATTAAATTTTATATGTTATAATTCTAAAATTAATTCTTGTTTAAATTATAAAAAAGATTAGATTGTGTGTGTGAATATGTGGGGGAGTGGTATATTTATATCCTCCTCTTTCCCTTTCATCGTCAACAGTCACATGATCGTTTAGTATATATAAAAAGGATTTTCGAGTAATGACGTATTGTGAGTTAGCACAGTATGCAGACCGGCTAACTTGCAACTTGGTAAGGTCTGGGGTGTTGGGATGTATTATACACAACTCAGTACTATTTATGACAGACAATGCTGAGCTTGGCGATGAGTTGGGCCGTGTCGTGTTTAGACCGGTACAGCCAATTACTATATTTTAGTCAATAAATCTTATATCGTCTGCAATAACTTTTTTACTCTTTTTAGTCAAGTAGCTAGCAACAAATCGATTGGCTCTTGATGTCCAACTCACTATTAAGCTGACGTTCATCTCAATGCTAGTTCTCATGCCATATTTGAATCTTGTTTACATAGGGTTATCATAAAGCACATTGTTGCATGAGGCTCTTATGCTAATGTCCATTACCCGAAACTCAACTGTTCTCCAATAAATGCTACTTGTGACCCTCATGAATTCTTCCCTACACCCAAGCACTCGAGCCTTATCTCCTATAATGACATCGACACTCATTGATGACAAAAATTTTACTAGTACATATTAGTCACCTTGGCATACTAGCATGTGTTAAGTCTGGGGGCTCGCCAGCTAGGATACTCAGAAATCATGAACTCAATCTCAAATAGAACTGTTTTGTGCCTTCAGCGACGTAAGTGTTTATGCCGTTTGAGACTCGTGCCTGAGGAACCCTTTAACCTTCTCGGATCCAAGCCCACCTCGACACAACCTGAACCCTCATGATTTCGGCACTCTCGGCAGCTGTTGCTTTCTGTCTTTTTACTTGCAAATGCATTTCCGCTTCACTTTTTCACTGTAGACTCCTTTTTTTAAAAAAAAAAAAAATTCTTTGCCTCAGATTCTTCATTGACAGTGCCTTCAGTATCTCACAAATGTTCGAATTAGGGTCTCTCTGTAGCTTGAATTAGGGGTTTCATATGCTTCTTCTGTCTCTAGCTCTTGTTAAAATTGGTTACTTCCAATATTACCTAGCATTGAAGTGTAATCGTTCTGGTAGGGTTTATGATTTTTCCCTCTGTCAATTCTGGGAAATGTATGCGCCTCTCATTTAGAATCTAATATCGAACAATTAGTTTTTTTGGTTGATTTTACCAAGTTTTTTTGGACATTATACTAAATATTTAGTTTCTCGTACTGTGGCAGTAGTTAGAAGGATGATTGATAACTTTCTTCTTCATCCTTTCTGCAAGTTTTTTTTTTTTTTGTAAAGTGAGAGCTTGGAATTTCACTCTAGAGCTACATACAGTGACAGAGGGAGGATGAGGGGACTTGCGAGAGCTGAAAGAGATGAAGGGAGAGAGAGAGAGAAAGAAAGTTGAACTAAGAAAATAGAGCAGGAGAGGATGGCACGATAGTGCCATGGGGCTGTTTGCGGCTTGGGTAGGCTATATTGTGGGAAAGTTTGGAAGACAGAAGAATTCACCTAGGGAAAGTTGAGAACAAACACACCATGATCAATTCTCATCCATTCGTTTTGAATTTACAAGAAAGCAAACAACAATACAAGCACAATCAACAACACACAAATGAACAAAATATTTTAAATGGAAATCCATTCAAAACAATGAGAAAGCCACGTAACTTGAGTCCGAAATAGAACTCCATTATTTGCAGTTCGGTTTACACGTACCACATACCTCTCACAACTTGGGTACACCACCCTCGGTGTAAAGGCCGCACAAACCACTACATATGTGAATCTCAAATTTTTGGTACAAAGAGAGCAAAATTAGTAACTAAACCAGTAGGAATGTCCTAAAGCAGGTCTAGAATGACATACCAAAACTGGTGAATAATTGAACGCAAATCATCATCCAAGCAAGTGACAAACTCTTCCTATTCTTCCTTCTATTTCCCTCTTGCAAACTGCTCCTTTCTCAAAATGTGAAAATCGATAGTTGACCTAATTTTGTGTTGGCCTTTTATACGCAATTCAAGAAAAACTTGTGCCCAGTTGAGCATGGATTGTGTGCCTTGATGCTACCAATCGATCACCTCGAGCTCCTTGCTATTGCCAATCTCGCACTCGAGCTTCCATCTAGCGGATATCACTCACCATAATTTTGCAAATATCCTACTTGAGCACCTCTTGAAAAAAATACACAAAAAATAGGATGTGTAGAAGGACATGAGACTCACATGGGAGTGAACCATCCCAACAAATCTCTCTCCCCCTACTATATGGGGAGAACCACCATTCTGGCAATTGCTCAACATGTACATAAGGACAACTATGTACAAAGTTGTAGGATTCACATGAAGGAAACCCACCCCAAATGGAAAGGGGGGGCTTAGGAACCGTAGTGGAGGAAGGAGTTGTAGGGAGTATCAAAGAGAGAGTGATAGAGAGGTAGTGGAAGAGCAGGGGGTAGATTATTTGTTTTTCTTTTTTGGTTGTGAATTGTTTTTCTTTATCTTTTTCTTGTTCTTGTTTTTTTATGTATATTAATTTCCTAATTTGTCATATTACTCAATCCACAGTGATTTTGTGTGGGTCCATGTAGAACATCAAGGAAGCATTTGAATATTTGGTGGAGTTGTGCCTAGAATGGCATGCGTTTAGAAGTTTGAATACTTGTTTGTTGTGGTCAATAAAAATGCTTTATTTTTTGGCATCCCCTTGTTATCAAATTGGCTACCTAGTCCACAACAAAATAATATAATTTTTGAACTTTTGTTGTTGGCCCCGTTATCTATGGACAGTATTTTTCAACTGGAAAGTGGCCAAGGTCTCTATTCCGTCCCTCGCCTCCTAAAAATTATATTGTTCTTTCAATCAATTCTGGTTCTTAAAGGATGGGATTGGGCATATTTTTCCCATTCAGCTACTACTTGTTGCTGCTGAAGTGCATATTGGAGATACTGGTTCTTGCATGTGTGATTTGTCTTCTTTTATAAATTTCCTAGAAATTTATTTAGTAAGTGTCTAGATTATTAAACTTTTCTTGGGCCTTCATCTCACAACTTGAGATTTGGGGTTGAGTTGGTTTATGGCATTTAGTGCTGTTTTGACATAAAAGGTATAGTGTTTGCATCTGTGTAACCCAAATAAATATAATCACTTGTTAAGTGGTACACCTATGCTTAATCTACATCTAAGCCCAAATGGAATTCACTTTTAGAGTATCCATCCATTATTGGGCTCCCATAAGTCTGCATAAGAGTTGGTTCTTGACAGTAATGCCTTGAGTCACTCCGAATTGCTCATGGTTATGAGTTTGGTGGTTGAAGGTCTTGTTTTCTATTTAATTCTACTTTTTTGTTTCCATTCTGAGCAGTCAAATCACATGGTTATAAATTCTTTTCTATGTAACCCTTTTGTGATGGAATTTTGGTCGTATAGGGGAAGTACTATCCACTAACTGGACAGATCTTTGCAAATCATTACTTCTGATCAGCATTTGGATACTTCTTGTTGTCAACCAATGGTTTAGAGGATTCTTGAATTTTCATGCTTCCATGAAGCTTGTGAGTTCTCTGTCTATCTGTTGTGTCAGAGATATGAGCAGACTTTTTATTTTATTTTATTTGTTTTCACTATTTAGATTTCAGACATCTATGTTTTTGTTCTGCAGACATGTTTAAGTAAAGGTGGGCCTTACTATTTCCCACCTTGTCATATCATCGATATTTGTGGATTCCGTGTCCTCCTTGATTGCCCATTGGACCTTTCAGTGTTGTCCATCTTCTCCCCTGTTCCTACTAAATCGAATAGGAGTCTTCAGGAGCTCCTGGATCGCGGATTCCATGAATCGTCAGATTCAGATTCTGTGGATCAGAAGAGGAAAAAAGTTGATAGACCTATTGATGCAAGCAGTTTGGTTTATTCTGCCCCCTGGTACAAAACTGTGAACAACCTGCACTTGTGGAATGCTTCTTTCATTAACGTTGTATTGATCTCGAGCCCTATGGGTATGCTTGGGTTACCATTCTTGACTCACAATAAGGGTTTCTCTGCAAAGGTCACTGCAGATTCTCTCTCTCCCTCTAAATCTCTCTCTCTCTCTCTCTCTCACACACACACTCACGCACGCACACACACACACACAAACACATTTTTCTACAATTTGGACATTCATTATGGTAATATCTTGAATTCGAGTTTGCTTGATTTACTGCATACTGCTTAGATATATGCCACTGAAGCAACGGTGAGACTTGGACAACTCATGATGGAGGATCTTGTTTCAATGCACAGAGAATTCAAGCAATTTTATGGACCTGAGGAGTCTGGTTTCCCACAATGGCTAAGATGGGAAGAGCTTGAAATGCTTCCTCCTGTATTAAAAGAGAGAGTTTTAGGCAAAGATGGGACTCAGCTTGGTGGCTGGTTACCTCTCTACAGGTAGTTATGCTGCATCTTGTGCTTCTGATGTTTTCGTTGCTTTTCTTATTGTATAATACTTGTAATTTTTTGAGTGTGGGTGGGTTGGAGGGAGAGGGTGGAATGTTCTTCCGGTCTATATCATGGATAAAAATATTGGTGTCGGTATCAGTGGCGCTTGTATCCATATTGGCCATATTGGAAAATATGAAAGGGTATCGGATATATAGAACGCAAAATACTTTTTGCAAATCATAACATGATAGAAAAATATGGCTGATTATATCACCCAAATAATGGATTTATTGGTCGATATTTTAAATATCGATTGATATATCACAATATATTTTTTATACATCAACATATCATGATTTTGTTATAATATAGAAAAATATTGATATGAAAGGAGCAGATACCGATATATACTGCCAATACTTTGCACATCAGCCAATAATCCATTCTATGATCTATATTAATGTCTTCCATTTTTCTGCATCATCTTTCATCAGATAAGAATCTGTTCTGGTTTGCCTTACATTATATATGATGCTGTTCTCTTCTCCTATGTAGTAAAACAAGGAAATCAAGGTAGCCTAGTTATGGGCTATCCATTTGCCTTGTCAATGAGTTCGGTTGCATTTCCACCCTCTTCTCCATTATATTATACACATCAGAAACAAAAAGAAATAAGAATAACAAGAATGTAGTAAAACAAGGTACGTTAGATTGGGGAACTTCTTAATGGGAAAACTAACTTTGTAATGCTTATTCATTTCCCAAGGATACCCTTATTTCAATGAGTTGGAAACTGGATTCATTAATATAGCGTAGCCTTCTTTCATCCTCGAATAAGAGGAGTTGTTAGTTGCAAGCACTATTTTAGTTAGTAGAATCAATGATGTTTTTGATATCCATCCTACTATTGGCTTATTTTAGAATCATCGTCTCCTTAAAGATGCCACTCTCCAATATGGAAAGACTATGACCATGATGAATCTAGTTCATGATCAAAATATTGCCAATAGTTGTTGCCATTTGGTTGATAGTCATTATAGTCTCTTTAAGCTTTGACCCACCATATTATGTCAGCACTTAGCCACCACTTTCTAGAAGGGAAAGTGGAGAGTCCAATTTATGACTGTCATTTTGTTGCCATACTTTGGCAATTCCAGGCATGATTTTTCTACACTCAATTGTGACTGATTGTGATGTTCTTTGGATGGCAATATCCCAATTATTCTTTGGTAAGGTTTTTTGTCTCTCTTGCCATATATGTTTTTGCCCATATAGCAAAAAATTTGGAATAAAGAAATTTAGTTATTCGAGGTCCAATATTTGGAATTGCTTGTTATTATCTTTTTTCAGATTTGTGGTCACGTGGCATGCTAAAGTATGGTACAGAAAAGTTCCATGTTTCATGAAATTTTGTCATTGTGCATTACATCTTGTATATGGTGCATGGTGCTGTACCCTATTGTCCACAGATACTGCAGGGCCAATGTTGGTTATAATGACAATCCAATTTGGTTTAAACTCTGAAATTCTGCATCAGACTTCTCATATTTCTTAAATTCTTATTTTAATCTCTTTGCCCAAATCACTGGTTTGTTACTTGTTTGTAGGATGCTTAGAAATAGTTATCACTTAATAAGGGCCTAATTTCTTGTGGTTTTGTCATATTTACCCAGTCATTGTGACATTTAAAGTGGACCCATCAGGTTTAATTATTTCCATGAAGCAAAAGGAGCATAATGTTGGCAAATTAGAATATGAAATCCGTGTAAAACAATTTTTTATGGCAAAGGACAACATCAACATTAACAAAGCGTTAACCCCAACTAAGTGGGATTGACTATGTGAATGCAGTTTAGTTTTTCTGGTTGGTTTGTGTAGCATCCTCCGATAATAAAAGCAATTTTATATCATCCCTTATCACCTTACTCCATGCTTTCTCGGTCTACTCTCCCATTCTTCTGGCCTTTGACCTCAATGAAGTTACTCCTTCTCATGTGTAATTTGCTTGGCCTACATTTTGAGTTTCCGAACCATCTAAGCTCCCTTACCTCACCCTCCTGTCTACAGATGCGAGTTGTGATTGGCTACATATATGTTTGTTTTTCATTTTATCTTTTATAATGACCCCCACTTGTTAAAAATATGCTATTGAGTTTGCCCTTTTCTTTTCTTTTTCTGTGTCCCTTACATTATGTCATTGTCAAAGAATTCAAAAGCTTAAGTAATTTTTTTCCGGGGATTAGTGTGAGGACTGCTTTTAAGTTCCATCATGTGCAATGAACATTGTTAAGCTACCAATTTCCAGTGGTGGTTTAGGTATTAAGGATTTCAGGCTGTTTTATGGTGAGTTTTTGGGAAAGTGGTTGTGGAGGTTCATGATGGAAATATATTTTTTAGATGAGAGTGGCTAAGCTATGTATGGGAGTGATCATTGTAGATGGTTTCCAATCCTTCAAATAGGAGTTATGATGTGAGTTTGTGGAAATCTAATTTGAATGTTGGGAATGTATCTCTCAATTCATTGAATTTACAGTTGGCCTGATGATTTAGTCCTTTCTGTCATGATAAGTCATTGTATGGGGGGATATTGACTTTCCCCTGTTTTTTCAGACATGCTGTTGAGCGAGTCTTGGTTTGGCTGATTTTCTTGATTTAGCTGATGGAAATCTTTTATTGTAGCCTCAGCTAAGTAGACAGGATCTGATTGACAGTCTCATTAATTTTGTATAACTTTGTTTTGACTCGACTGATCAATATGCCAATATTATAATTAGGTTCTAGTTTGACCTATTAACTTAATAAAATAAGCTAAGTTTGGATGAACTAAGCTTAAGTTTTTAATGGAGCCATAGTTATATATTCACTGCCGGTATGGGTACCACAGTACCCATTTTGTAGACAAGTGTCATGTTGTACATAAGAGATTTTTATTAAGAAGCCTACACATTATTTAGTATGCCAGTATGCTGTGGGTACAAGGTTTAACTAAATAATTTCAAGCGGAGCTCTAAGTAAACTTGTTATTCATATGTTGAATAATTGATACATTGCTAATAGCTATTAATAAATATTAACTTGTGGAAATGGACATGTTTCAAACATAAACAAATAAATGCATTTGAAAAAAAAAAAAGATTGTGAAAATGGCTAAGTGGAAAAGGAAAACACAACTCTAAAATGGAAAATAAAAAAACTGTTTTCTCAATTAAACAGACCTTCACTTTTATTTTTTTCTTAACTGTACTAAAGAACCTTGTGTTGAAATGATGTTGAGGATCATGCTGCTGCACTTCTGGATTACATGTAGTCTCTACTTTTGTTTCCTACTTTGTGAGTCTTTATTGAAATTGTGTTTATCTGTAGTTTTGTTTTGCTTTCTGTTTATCTTGATACTTTACCTATCTTAAATATGTTGTGATGCGGGCACCACCCATGCTGCTGGCCTCATTGAAGTATCACCATCTGAGCCACCTACATTAGACCAAGTCTCAAGGATAAGTCAAGCTTCACAATTAATGTGAGATGGAATTTCAGTTTGTCAAGCATTTACCAAGAAGGGAGTAATTCTAAGCTTCACGTTAAATAAGGGAAGAGTTCCACACAATCTAGCACTTTCTGAGGAGGTCATAATTTCAACAAATGGAGGGGTTCCAAAGATGACAGCAACACCATCCGAGGCCCTGCCCCTTATCACCAGCTGGCATCCTCTATAAAATCAGCACCCTATTTTCAGGGAAATGTAGAGAATGGGAAAATAACTTTCTGTGAGCAAGTGAACTTTTTCCCCTTGAAGTGTATTTGATCCTTTGATTGAGTGATTTGCAATCCCTTAGGTGAGTGAACTCCTAGGTAGATCAAAGAAAGGTTGAGTGATTCCTTTCCCACTTTGTAATCTCCCTTGTGGTAGATTTGATCCCCTGTTGTTAGTGATTAATATAAATGTTTCGTACTTCGTCCCTCATTGTTTGGTTTTCCACTCATTTAACTTGTTCCGGGAAGCCGTCCTTCATCACATTGCTTCAACAGAGGTTTCTATACTCTTACCTAAAGATGCAATAGGGAACTATATTTCATTTTTAATATTATGGCATTTTTATTCTTTTTGTTGGGATGGTGTGCATCATCGTATCCTCTAAGAATCTTGTGTTTGGCTTCGTGTAATATTTACAATTTTCTTTCACTGTGTATGCAACGTTCTATGCAGTCTTTTAAACTATTTATGAAAAGGTGGTAGAAATGATGAGCACATAATATCATAATAGACAAACTTCCATTTTTGGCTGAGAGAGGATGACTTCAAAGTAGGTTACTGAATCAATTATCTATCCCTCCTCGTTTTAGTTTTTTTTTCTTTTTTATTTTTTAGTTTTCAGTTTTGTGATCATTATAAAACTAGTATATATTCAAAATAAACACCAAAAGGGAGGGAAACCCAAGATATAGAATATGCTGCCTTTAGCAACAAACTACAAACTCAACCTCAAAATAAAACGCAACCTTATCAGAAACCCCAAAGACCAAGCTAACAAACAAAAAGCAAAGGAAAAAAAAAAGCTAAAAAAATGAAATGAATCCCAATTGTAGTTCATGTTCCATTCAAGTTTCTTTGATTTCCATCCTTCTTACCTCTCTTTGAAAGCTTACTACTTGAAGCTTTGAACTCCTCCAACCTCATAGCCTCAATATAGTCAAAATGTTTCATAGGCTACCCTTCCTTTGTAGCAATAGATAATCCCAAGAACTTGTTGAAATCCAGCAGTTCTTATAACAAAATATTTGATATCTTTTTAAGTTGTTTTTTTGAGTCTCGAAAGTGTGAATTGTAAATATATTGAGATTGTTGCTGCCATATCTACTTTGCTCTCTTCCCCATATATTTCTACTTTCAAGCTCTGTTACCGGTCTCATTGCTGCCGATGTGACTGCACTACCGAGTCAACCAAGGCATAGGAAAAGTACTAGGATAGTACAGCCGCCACGAAAATACAGAGATTACACATAGCATTAAATGCCGAGATTATATACTTCCCCTTTATTATTAGTTCCAGTTATTTCCACTGGTCCCCCTTCCTATTACATTTGTTACATTTCTGTTTACAATTTGTTTAATTTTTTGTTACACGTGGATGCCCTCTCTGTTCCTTCTGTTACACTTCTGGTCATGCTGAGTTGGCCAGGTTATAATCGTATACTGTGCTCTTTCAGGAATCTGAGGAAGTATTTTCTTCCCTGCTTTCTTTCTTCTGCCTCTCTTCTGCTTCTCGACTCTTCTTCTCTCTCTGACTCCTCTTACTCTTATTCCTCTCTACTATATTCCCTCTCTCCGAATTTCCTTTCCCTTCCAACTCTTATCTGTGTTTATGATTGGTGTGTAGCCAGTTGCAGATCGGCTTAGAGCTGTTGAGCATTTGCAACATTTTAGTGCTCTCAGTGATAGAAATGGCTGAGGGTATGATGATGCGGTACAAGGCGCATGAAGAGTCCATTGCCGGCATCATGCAAGAGTTCAAGGAACATACAGACCGCATCTCCACCATTTCCTCTACCACCGAACAAATCCAACACACCTTCAGTGAGCTGCAACAATCTATCACCGAAATGCGACAATCCCTCACTCGCCTCGAACGACAGTCCTTAACATATTTGAATCCCCCTTTATTGCCCACTCCCACTTCATTCGCAGTTTCGACCCCTGCTCTTCCGCAACCTACCACTCAAACCCTACCCTTACTTCTGGCACCACAACCTGATACGCAAATCTCTTCACAAATCCATTTGCCAAAACTCGAAATCCCACTCTTCACAGGCGACAATGCTATCGGGTGGTTATTTTAGATTGAGCGATTTTTCCTGTATCATGGAATTTTGTCTGACCAGAAATTGTTGGTGGCTGCATTCTATATGACGGGTGCGGCGCTCCAGTGGTACCAATGGATGCATGCAACCCACCAACTGACCACCTGGTAAGCCTTCGTTAAGGATCTCGAACTTCGCTTTGGGCTGTCCTTGTACTTGAATCACGAAGCTACTTTGTGCTAGCTTCGTCAGGCTACCACAGTGGCAGCTTGTATGGTTGAGTTCGAGTCCTTTGCTACACGGACGCCAGGTTTGTCTACAACTAATTTGTTAAATTGCTTCATTTTAGGGCTCAGGGATTACATTTGGTGGGAGATACTGTTGCTGAAACCCTTCACATTGCCAGAAGCCATTGGAATGGCCAAATTGGTGGAGGAAAAACTGGATGTCTGTCGAAAGAGTTTACAGCGACCACCACTACCCAGGCCTATCGGTAATTCTGTTTCAGTATTGGCCAAATCTCCTCCACCCAAATTGCCTATCAAGAAATTGACTCCAGCCGAAATGGCCGCCCGTCGAGAACGAGGCTTGTGTTTTAATTGTGATGAAAAATTTACGCTAGGCCATCGCTGCAGTCTTCCAAAATTCTTGTGTATGTTGGCTAAGGAGGAAATGCCTGGCCTGGACTCCAAGATTTGGAGGTGGATTTAAGGGAATCAAACTATACTGCTGAACACATCTAGGAGGCTGAACCCTTACCTCCATCACCCGAATCCACTCCAACCATCTCTCTCCACGCTTTGGAAGGGCACTTCGTGTCTTCCATTTTACGATTGTAGGGAGTAATCTCCAGCCAACCGGTTGTTATATTAGTTGAGAGTGGCTCTACACACAATTTCTTGCAGACATGCCTGGCCAAGTATTTTGGGCTTTTGATCGAGCCTTCTCACCACCTTAACGTCATTGTAGGAAATGGAGCTTCTCTAAAACGTGAAAGGTTGTGTACAAAGGTCTCAGTTACCCTAGGGCAAACTAGCTTCAATGTTGATCTCTATCTGCTGCCAATATATGGGGCTGATCTTATATTTGGAGTACTGTGGCTAGCGACAATTGGACTCGTGCTCTTCGGTTATCGGTCCTTTTGGATGAGTTTCGATTATGCTGGCACTATACTCACACTACATGGCTGGCCAATAGCTTCTATCTCCACCATGACCTTAATTCAATTGAAGCGAGATAATTTCACTCAGTCTGTGGCCTCCTACTACCAATTAACCACTCTGCCCACACAAGAAGCTTCCCTGGCCACCCATTCGGCTGTGTCCTTTGACCCCACTCAATTTCCCTCAAACGTCAAGTCCCATATTATTCACACCCTCTGTCGAATCCTCTCTTCCTTTGCAGACATTTTTGAAATTCCACACGGGTTACCTCCACCACGTTCTACTGATCACCGAATTATCCTAAAACCCAACACTGAACCGGTGAATGTCAAGCCATATCGATACCCCCATTTCCAAAAAGCCGAAATGGTAAGGCTGATATGCGAAATGCTTGAGGAAGGCATCATTTAGCATAATACCATCCCATTTTCTTTCCCAGTTTTGTTGGTTAATGAGGACGGCTGCTGGCATTTCTATGTAGACTACCGGGCACTAATGCTATTACAATCAAGGATCGGTTTCCCATACCGACTGTAGATGAGCTGCTGGATGAGCTCCATGGCCCCTGAGTATTTTCGAAGCTGGACTTGAGGGCCTGATATCACCAGATGCGAGTGCATGCTGCCGATGTTCTTTTTTTTTTGGTAAGTAATTAAATTGAATTAAAATAAATGAAATTACAAAACGATCTTCTACCTCCAAGTGTTTTGCCAACTTAGAGGTAGAATAACGAGTTAGGGCATTCCCCGAGCATCACCATCCTGCCGATGTTTATAAGACAGCCTTTCCGACACACGAAGGGCACTATGAGTTTTTGGTAATGCCCTTCAGCCTCTCCAATGCTCCTTCCACCTTCCAGTCGGAAATGAACACTATTTTCTGCCCCGTTTTCCGGAAGCTCATGCTAGTATTCTTTGATGATATTCTGGTTTATAGTCCATCCTGAGAGCAACACTGTCAGCATCTTGCTTAGGTTTTGCAAATCTTGAGGAATCAGGTCTTTTATGCCAAAAACTCAAAATGTGAGTTTGGACGAACTTCAATCGCTTACCTGAGGCACATCGTCTCAGAATTTGGGAGTCGCAGTAGATTTGAGTAAAATTGATGTCATGCAACGTTGGCCTGTACCCCCCAATGTGAAGCAGCTACATGGGATCTTGGGATTAGCCGGATATTATTGGCGGTTCGTAGCCCACTACGCACAAATTTCAGCACCTCTCACCCAATTATTAAGGAAGGACGCCTTTGTCTGGTCAGCAGCGGCAACGACAACTTTCAATGCCCTTAAAGCTGCCCTTACTACCACTCTGGCCCTAACTTTGCCCAACTTCTCCAAACCGTTCGTGATCTGAACCGATGCATCAGGAAATGGCATTGGGGCTGTGCTGATGCAGGTGGGACACCTGGTTGCCTTTTTTAGTAAACAACTAAGTACTAGGCTGCAACAAGCCTCCATGTACTTCCGGGAGCTTTGCGCCATTGTAGAGGCAGTACAAAAATGGTGGCAGTACCTGCTGGGAACAAAATTTACCATTCAAATCGATCACCAACCCCTTAAGGCCTTATTAAGCCAAACCATTCACACTTTGGAGCAACAACGATGGACCACCAAGCTATTGGGGTATGATTTCGATATTGACTATAGACTGGGATGGGAGAATGGACCAGCTGATACTTTGTCACGACTGCCAGAGGTCTCCTATCAGGCTCTGAGTGCAGCTTCCCAGCCAGTAGTGGCCCTTCTCTCTGCTCTCCGTAGCTTCTACATCAAATACCCAGCAGCAGCCGAGTTGGTTTCTTCAATCCAAGATAGGCCCAGTGATTTAGCATTGCAGGATTTAATTTTACGCGAGCATCACGATTCACTACTCGGTGGACATGCCGGATTCTAGCAGCCTCTCGCTAGAATATCTATTAACTTTTGTTGGCCTCACATGCGTTAAGACATCCGCGATTATATCTCCCGATGCACTACCTACCAACAAGTTAAGCCTCTTAATACAGCTCCTCAAGGGATGTCACAGCCCCTTCCAATTCCAGGAAAAATTTGGGATTTCCTTTCCATGGACTTTATCACTCATTTGTTGATCTCGGGAGGAAAAACGGTAATATTTGTGGTGGTTGACCGGCTATCTAAATATGCTCACTTCTCAGCCCATAATACCCATTTCTCTGCCAAAGACTTGGCTGCTGTTTTTGTCCAAGAGGTCTGCTGGTTGCACGGGATGCCAACAGAAATCATATCCGACCGAGACCCTATTTTTATGAGCAAATTTTAGAGGGAACTTTTCAAGTTGCTAGGTACTGCCTTATCTAGTAGCAGCTCCTATCATCTCCAAACCGACGGACAAACCAAAGTCGTCAATCACTACTTGGAGAATTGTTTGCTCTGTTTTGTGGTCGAGAATCCTTCAACCTGGGTTCGATTTTTGCCTTGGGCTAAGTGGAACTACAATACCGTGTGACATTTGTCTATAAAAATGAGTCCATTTGAGGCGGTGTACGGTATATCACCACCTGTCTTGGTTGATTATATACAAGGTACTTCCACCATTGCTACTATTGATGACCTGCTGACTTCCTGCATCACTTTGCTTGCACGGCTCAAGTCTAATCTCCAACGAGCACAGCTACGCATGAAAAATTAGGCTGGTGCTCATCGCACGGATAAGGAATTCAAGGTGGGAGATTGGGTCTATGTCAAGCTCCAACCCTACCAGCAATCCACGATGGCTCATCGGAAATCTAATAAATTGGCTAAACGATATTATGGGCCCTTCAGCCGTGGCATATCGATTGAATCTTCCCGACTATTCTCGTATCCATAATGTTTTTTATGTTTCTTTGCTTAAAAAGGGTCCCATTGATGCGCCCAGCCAACCTGTCACACTACCGTAGGATGCTATGGGGTCCTAGCCTATTCTATCTCCCTTCCAGATCATTGGCTTCAGGAAGGTCCTGCAACAGGGTGTGTTCGTTCCTCAATTTCTGGTCTATTGGCAGTCCCAGTCAGTCGAAGAAGCTACATGAGAGATGGCTGCTAAGTTCATCCAGGATTTTCCTACTTTTAACCTTGAGGAAAAGGTCCAATTTGATGGGGAGGGTAATATTACCGGTCTCATTGCTGTCGATGTGACTGCGCTGCTGAGTCAACCAAGGCATAGGAAAAGCACTAGGATAGTACAGCTGCCACGAAAATACCGAAATTACATATAGCATTAAATACCAAGATTATATACTTCCCCTTTATTATTAGTTCCAGTTATTTCCACTGGTCCCCCTTCCCATTACACGTGGATGCCCTCTGTCCGTTCTGTTACACTTTTGGTCATGCTGAGTTGGGCCTGGTTATAACCATGTACTGTGCTCTTTTAGGAATCAGAGAAAATATTTCCTTCCCTGCTTTCTTTCTTCTGCCTCTCTTCTGCTTCTCGACTCTTCTCTCTCTGACTCTTCTTCCTCTCTACTATATTCCCTCTGTCTGAACTCCCTTCCCCTGCAAAATCTCATCTGAGTTTGTGATTGGTGTGCAGCCAGTTGCAGATCAGCTTAGAGCTGTTGAACATTTGCAACGGGCTCCATTCACACGTTAAATGCTTCAAAAGGAAGAAAAATTAAGATAAAATCTGTGTTGAAATTATAAGTCTTACTTCAAGTTATTCTGTAACTATCAACCTTTCTTGTTGCCAAAGAAGCTAGTTTTTCTTTAAAAAATCATTTGAAATAAAATGGAGTAGAGGTTTTTTTTTAAGAGAGACGTTTATCCCAGTTTTTAATAAAATGTTTTTCTTTTTCATTGCGCTAACTGTCGAAGATTACATTTTCCTTCAAACAAGTTATAGCTGTTGACACTTGTTGGGATATTACTTAACATGATGATGATTTAGTACAAGGCTTGTACATCTTATAGGTCTCTATTGAAATTGAGAATAATTGTTAAATAAAAACCTTAGAATAATATTCAGGGATCTGAAATTTGGTGTTTATTTGATTGGAAAGAATTTCCAGTAGTACTGTCTTCTAGAGGAAGTAGAGTCTAAATCATAGAAGGAAGCTGCAGATCTCCTATCCCAATAGTTTTTATTGATTCCTTAGTATTTGCTCTATTGATGATGAAGTAAATATACATATTCAAAATGCAATTATGTGCTGTTGTTTCGCATGATATTGACAACTTCAAACAAGTTGTAGCTGTTGACACTTGTTGGGATATTATTTAACATGGTGATAAGTTAGTGCAATGCTTTTTCATCGTATGGATCTCTGTTGAAATTGAGAATAAATGTTAAAAAAAGGGTAGAATAACATTCAGGGATCTGAAATATGATATTTATTGATTGGAAAGAACTTCAAGAAGTGTTCATGCGGAAGAACTAGAGTCTGAATCACAGAAGGAAGCTACAGATCTCCAATCCCAGTAGAGGAGACAATGGTATTGATTGATTCCTTAGTGTTTGCTCTACTGATGGATGAAGTTAATATACATATTCAAGATACAATTACATTCTGTTGTTTCACATGGTATTGACTATATAAGAAGCTGGAGAAGTAATCTTTTTATTTGAATTGTGAAAGAGACTTTGCAATATAAAGTATTCGAGATAACTAGTCATAAAGTTAAATACATGAAATTTTACTTAACTAGTTTTAGGCATGGTAATGAACAAGTTAAGTTAAGGTTATAGAATTCATTACCAATAAAAAAAGGAAGTTGAATAATTATTGAATGCTATATGGCAGGGTAGGGTGAGTACATCCAACCTTCCCCAAGTAGCGAAGCCTTGTGGAATGAGACACTATTAAGTTGTCTAGATAATATTTCTCCCTGTTCGATTCCTAATTATCACCATTTGGTCATCCTGTTTTGGAAGTTACTAGATAAAAACATGCATGAATTTTTGAATCTTTAGAACTGATCTGTCTGAGCAATAAACAAAATTGAACAGAAACCAGATAATTCCATTAGATTGCTTCTTAAATGTATTTTTTTTTTATTCTGATTTAAGATCTAAGTTAATAAGAATTTCTACTATTTCAAGAGGTGATAATGCATGTTTCTCAGTGCAGCTGCTGTGAAGGATTGCATTCAGAAGGTGCAGTCACTTAAATATGCAGAAGAAGCTTGTTACAATGGTACATTGATTATCAAGGCTTTCAGCTCTGGCTTAGACATTGGCACCTGTAATTGGACAATAAGAGGTCCAAAAAGAGATGTTGCCTATGTCTGTACCTCTGTGTTTGACTCGGGTCCAGCCATGAATTTTGATTATAAGGCCCTTCAAGACCATGACATCATCTTATTTTCAGATTTCTCAACTCTTGAGGGTGTGGAAGATTCTGAGAATGACTTTAATCACTCAGCTCCAATGTCCGTTAGTAATTCATTTGAGTATACTTTCTTCTTAGCCCTTGATAGTATTTAAATTACGATGCTGATATATTAGTTTGGATGGATGTCTTGCATCTGTTTTACTAAATAATATGTGATGACTTTTACCAACAGGAAGCATCATGTAGGGTCATCATTAAATTCACTTATGTGATTACATTTGCAGCAATAAGAATGCTGAGGGAGCATTGGTTGAGACCTTATTGAACTCTGATGAAAGTTCACAAGAGGCAGACAAATTAGCATTCATAGTTTCATGTTCCATTGATTCTCTCAAAGCTGGAGGTTCGGTACTTATTCCAATTGGTCGACTTGGGGTGATTTTGCAGCTTTTGGACCAGATGGCACTTTCCCAAGAATTATTGTCTTTAAAGGTGAGGGAATTCACCCTCTCCCCCTACAGGAGTGTGTTTTCCTAATATTGCTGATAGCAATATTTAAACAGATACTCTGTTGATTTCACAATTATACATTTAGCTGTTTGATTGTTGTGATGAAGTATGCTCACACAAACATCAAACATAAGACTGAAGAAATAGGCCACAGAAAAAATTCCCGAGTGACATAATGGTGACATCCTTTGTGTCCAAGGATGTATCTTTATTTGTGGGATGTTGATATTGGCAATATGGTGATTGCTTTTTTTCTGTTCTGGTGTACTGTAAATTTTACTCAGCTGCAACACTTTGTAGCTATAATGCATTCATGACCAATGTTCATGAAGACAATTTTGAAATGCAAGTTGGTCTACATTTTTACATAGCGTGCTGGCTTCTTTTTCTGGGAGTGGAAGCGCAACCCTTGCCTGCACAAGATGGGAGCAAGTGCAGTTGAGCTGCAATTATGCTAGCCCTGGATGATTCCTAACTGCAGTGTCGATGTTACTGGACGTGTCATCCATATTCCATTTCGGAATCATATTAATAAAGTTGGCTTCTGTTGCAGAGAAAAAAGTGAGATTAGAGATTACCTAGGAAACTAAGTTTGAGATTCTATTGACACATTTTAGGTGTTAGTCTAATACACGCTCTCTTTTCTCATGTCATATCTTTATTAGTTTCCTCTTGGGTGTCATGTTGGTCTCCGACATGTATCAAACATTGATATTCTCCAGACCCTCTACAACACACTGCTAGCTTCCATTCACAGTTTATCGAAGAGAGAAAGTGGCGCCTGATAAAGCAAAAAAGGACTGACATTGAGGCAAACTCGTGAGGATGACTAGTGATATGGATTTTGTATTTGCCTAACTTTCTGTTTGTTCCCTTATGATATATTTCTTTACATGTGTGTTCTGAATACGTTTTTCATCCTCATTCTTCAATTTTGTTATGAAATGTTTTGTTAAAACCTTGCTCTTTGGATCTTGAATCATTATGTATCTACGTCATGATTTTGTTGTTAAATCATTCTTTGAATAGTTTCCTGTGGTTTGTTTTCCTCCCTAGTTCTCTCGTTCTCTCTCGCTGGAATGGGGTTTTAAGTCCTATCTAATGCCTTAGCTCTGTGTTCAATTGTAATTTTTGACTGAGTGTTTGATCAATTTTTTCCTTTTTCTTTTTTTTTTATTTAGTTCTAACAATAACAAAACCAGATGATGTGTTTGTCGTTGGTTATCCACTTGTTTTCCTTCTTTTGTGGTGAATAATAGCAACCACCTTTTTCTTCTTGAATGTCCCACCTCTTTTTCTTTGGGATATTGCTTATTTATGTACTTTTTTGCTTATTACTGAATATCTTGGGGCAATTGATAATTGCAAAGTGAAGTATTGATGCTTTTTTTTTCACCTATAATAAAGCTATGAATATTTGTTCGTGTGCAATCAACGTGTACTGTCCTAATTTTTAGAAAAATATATCTGTCATGAATAATCACAACTTACAATCCATAACTAGGATCGAGTTGCTGCAAAAAAATTCATCAATGAATTCCATATACATGCAAAAAAAAGATACTTGTTTCAAAATCGGTCAAGTTTATCTCAACTTGATCACCAATTGTTGTACCTGCTTGACACAACATATACATATATCATGCATTATTCAAATCTTACAATCAATAATACATGAAAACTTATAAAATGTACGGCCAGTGGCAACTCAGAATTAAACTTTACATGCCAAAATGTTCAAAACATAGAAATTGTTTTCCAGTAATGTTTCAAAATGCATAAATCACAACATCTTCACTAAAGATAATCCGAGGAGAATTCCCATGGCCCAAAAATTGTTAATTAATCCAAGTTTGCTAATTTGAAAGGGTGACAATATAATGCGAGTTAAATACTCATCAAGTGAAGGATAATGCAATAAATATGACCATGATAATCATATGATAAAGAAATCATGAGTAAATGAATGAATGACAAATGAACAATGAATCAAAGGTTGAGATACCTGTGCTGATAAAATATAATCCATCGAGGTTTGCTCGCACTCAAACCTTGTAAACTAGAGCCATATTCCACTATTTAGACTCATGGACAGGCTATCTATAAAGCACCCTATTTACCGGGCTTTGCCTACTATTATTGCTTGTGAGTGGACCATATATAATCTCATCTTATATATTCTGATATGTCATAATATATGTTATTTCCATCAATTTCTTACAATGATTCTTTTTGAATTAGGCTTAGAAAAAAATCACTACAAAACAATATCTTTTAAAAAAAATGGAAGTAAAATGACTTTTTATGAACTAAAATATAAAGATTTATCATGATTTTTAAGAAACTTTGACATACAAAGAGGATTCTTCCAAATAATTGAAAAAATACAAACATGCAAGAAAAGTTCTTCAATCTCAAAATCCTGAATAACCTTTCAAGAACATGAACAATTTTCTGTACAATCTAAAATATTCGAAAGAATAGGGAATGTGCATGCAAGTTAGTCATTAAAAGAAACATGAATAAACACATGCATGAACTTAGAAATATGAAATCTCAGGTTATGAACAAAAGTGAAGAATTTTGAATTTTCTATAAAGAAGTGAACAAATAGGATTGGAATTCACTTGCCTTAGTTTGAATTACTCTGAAATCATCTTCTCTTTCTTTCTTTCTCATCTCCTCTTCTCTTGAAGTTTTCAAAAGAAATGACTGAAAAATTAGCTAAGGACCTTAAATACACAGACTGGTACACAAGCAATAGTCATGCGTCCATCAAGTGTGAGGTTATTTTGCTATAGTGCATGTTCATTCTTTATGCGTGTCCTAAGGCGCACACTTGCTTCGATGCACACACGAGTGTAAATCATATGTGACTCTTACTACCATGCACGCATAAGCTTCCCTGTCTACGCCTCTCAAGTTACCCAACATTGTTATCCACGTCCAAGCGCTGTTCATACGTGGGTCAAGCGCAGATCCTCTTCCCTCAATTGTACGATTTCACATCTGAACACATAATTATTCTCAACAATTCACTTAATTAAAATAATTTCTGATGTCATAAGACATATTTAGTATTCAGGTGCTACAGTGTCAGTCTTGGACATGTCATGTCCAAATTTTTAGAAAAATTTGTCACCATGTTGATATTATGTCATATCCATGCCCATTGTCCATGTCCATGCTTCTTGATCATTAGAAATGGCATTACTCTAGGACTGTGATAAGGACCCTGTTTCAGGATCCGATGTCAATTCCCAACCACATTCTTTTTTAATTCACATGTCTCAGGACAATCGTGAATCTTACAGTATAGATGATAAGCAATGGATAGAAAGAGATGATTCATAACCAACATAAAAGTAAAACGAAAGATAAGCAAATGAACCTCTGAAGCAAAATCATATAATTGATTCTAAATTAACCCAAGCAAACCCAAAACAAAGTCTAGGAGCGCTAAAGAATTACCCGGAAAGGTCCCAAGCTTTCAGTTGTCAAGTGTCTGCACAATTCTCATAAAAATTTAATGGATCCTAATTTTGTATTTAGGCCAGCTTAATAGCAAACCAAAAACCTTAATTTTGTTTACAGGCCTAATTTCTACAATGCCAATAATGGAAAATACATCTCAGCTTCTCTGCTCTAGCATTCATGCACTTGGAGCTAACAATGTAGTTCAGTGCTTGGATTCTTCAAAACTCAGGTACTTCAGCCTGCAGTAGTTCAGCACTTCAAAGCTCACCCGTGCGTAGAGATCTGCATCCTGATAGTTCGGCAAAGATTATGGATGAAAGTATCAGATGTTATGTTTTGGTATCATGGATGAAAATAACGGTTTCAGTATCATCACGGTTGTATTGGTGTTGGGCACATCAAACAATATATGTTGGTATCAATTATATTTGAAGAAAATTTTTTTTATAATCATAAGCTGATAGAAAAATATTTGCCGATATTTTAAATATCACTGATATTTCGCAATATATCACCGATATGACATGTCGTGATATTGTCATGGTATCGGGAATTGTCGATATCAAGGTCCTCTAATTTATAAGAGAGTGAAAGTAAAAGTTCTTGGATGATACAGTAAGCTATGGTGTCCTCTTTTTATCTCTAAGCAAAAGAGTTGTATTACTTCCCAGGTGTACAATCAGTGCAGAACTTCAGTAGTCACAGATCACAATACAATTTGTAGATTCTGTTCTGTAAATTCATGCAACTAGATCTATAAGATCCATCTGCATAAATTTGTCTTTTTTCTAGAGTGAGTACTAAAGATGTTGTCTTTTCCTTTAAATCCACAAGAAATTAACTGTTGCCAGCTTTGAGTTTCTTGTTGATGATGAACTTTTCGTGAATTATTTAATGGACCTAGATGTCCACATCCCAAGTTCGGAACTTAGTGTTGAAAACCTAGTTGAGTTTTAACCCCTTCCCATACTGCTGTGTGACTTGGACAATGAACCTATCGATGGTTGTGGCTTTCATCCCCATGATCGCATAGAACACATAGGATCAACATTGATCCATTGTTGCCAAAGCCTCAGTTCCCAGCTTGATTTTAATAGACAATCAGAAAGGTAAACCAATGTTTAGGAATCCTGGAATTGAAATGCAGAAACCTTCACCGTTTAATCTTTGATTTCATAGGCCTAATCTGCTCATAGGCTTGTTGAGCACGGAATTTCCCCTCTTCTGATTCCAGCCTTAACGACAGCTCTTATCCTACCCTGAGCTAACAACTGCCTGCAAGAACAAGTATGATTAAGTTCAGCTTCTAGATACCAAAGATCTCTGCCCTCTATGATAAACATGCATCCATGCACCCATTTAATCCACACACTTTTTACTTCCTGTGAATGGCTTACAAATGCTGACAAAGTGCTCCTCTTTTCCAAGAAAAGGATCACCAATGTTTCATTACCTGATCAGGATTCCATTATCCATATATTTTGTTCGTGTGAAGAGAATTTGGTGCACTGTATGTTACTGGTATTAAGTAATACTAGGAATAAGGTGGCTCATGTGGGGAATAAATATTACCTTTTGAGAAGGTGGAAATATCACCATAATGACCTCGGAAGGGTGGGGGATGGCAGTAGGGAACTGGCCAGCTAGCTGTTGAATGACACTAGCAGTGGTGGCCGCCAACAGGTGGCCAGGGGTGGGGGCAGCTGGGTGAGAGTAGGTGAGGATGGTATTTAATATTGCCACTTTCTGGCCATAATAAACCTACCTTTTACATGGAGCTAGCTATTTTTCTTTTTTTGTAATAAATATTTCCATGTAATATTATTCTCAATCTTCATTTTTTAATTAAATGGTATGATGGGAATAAGGTGGAAATAATTATTGTCAGCCATTGTAAATCCCATGTTATTCCCCCCAACCAAACATGCTGCAAATACTTTCTGATAAGTCTTTTGCTTTGTTTTACCTCCATGAGATCACCTTGAAACTCAGCCTTCTTTACTGGAATCATCTCTTCCTCAGCTCAATTTCAAGAAGCATCAAACCTCTTAGAAACACATTTCAGTCTGCTCATATAATGTCTTGGGTTTTTTAGATTAGGAAATTGCCTTGATGAGGTCAACCCTTTACTCCTTTCTGAACTTGCATCCTCCCGATCTAATGCATACGCAGGAAAGCCAGGCTTTGAGCTGCTATGATCTTTGTTTATTCCTGTAGAAGAAACCAAGTATCCAGCCTCAAGACACCAAGTGTATCCATTTTTGAAGATTGGTTGTTGGGAATAGCAAGCTTCACATGATCCTTCACATTCTTCTTTAAAGGAACTATCACCTGATTTAATGAGGCAGTTTTTACCCGTTTTCACAGCTTTCTTGGCTGGCTTGCTCTTTGCCTTGGCTACCAGTGCAAGTTAGCAAGATGCTAAGCTGCACCAAGCACAATATTGACCTATATTGAGAGCTGCCCTGGTAGCTAGTCACAGGAAAAGCTTCTGTTATGTGCCTTGATACTTTATTTGAAAAATGAATTATTCCATATAAATTTCATGTATTTGCAGTTTGACTAATTAATAACTTCAATCATGGTGCTGTAGGTTCCCATATTCATAATTTCTTCAGTTTCAAAAGAGTTATTGTCATTCACCAACATAATACCGGAGTGGCTATCTAAACTAAAGCAGGAAAAGGTACTCAATGAGTGGTTTCTTCATTTTTTATTTGTGGTGAGCTTGTGTCATGTAACATGCCAGCACGCTGAAGTTGTCCTGATTTCTGTCTTGATTGATCTTACAGTTGTTTGCTGGTGAGCCATTGTTTGCCCATGTAGATCTCTTGAAACAGAAAAGGCTGCACCCTTTACCTTCAATTTGTTCTCCAGATCTAGTGTATGGTATTACCTTCCTTTACTAAAATTTAACAAGTAATTTTATATACTTATAGTTTGTATATTGAATATGCACTGAAGGAAAGTACATGCAGAAACAACTGCTTGTACATTATTTCCTTAAGTTCTTTCTGATGGACAGCACCGAGACAATTAAACAAATTCTTCTACAGTCATTTTAGCTGTTAGTGACTCTGCTAGATTTACTGATCATGATATCAAAGAACTGGCTGTGATAATTTAGGTTTACAATAGCGGCGGGAAGAAAACATAAACAACCTTATGTGGTAGCTGAACTCAAACTTGAGACCTTTAGGAATGCTCTCTTTCACCTCAATATTATAGCCATTCATAGGGATATGATTATAAATTCCTAAAATCCTTTTTTATGGCATGTATTATGTTACTTTTCTATTTTTTTCTTTGTCCTCATGAATAATATTATGTTCATAGGAGGCTTTGGCAGGAACCTTGCATAGTATTCTGTCCTCACTGGAGCCTGCGGCTTGGTCCTGCTGTTAATTTTCTCCGTCGGTGGTGTAGGGATGACAACTCATTACTTGTACTGGAGGTCCTTTCTTCTCTCATATTTTGGATTGATACTATTGAGACAATGAAAGATTATTACACCCTTTGAGTGGAATTGAGCTGTAGTGTATATGAGAGGTCTTCTATCATTTAATCATGCAGAAAGGGATGGATTCTGATCTGGCTCTCCTACCCTTCAAACCAGTGTCAATGAAGGTCCTTCAATGCTCATTTCTTTTTGGATTAAGGTAAGAGGGCTGTTCTGACATCTATTCACTTGCTGATGCGTTTTGTTGCACCAAAAGGTCATTTCTTGTATCTTTTTTCATTTCCTTCTCTTTTCATTAGTGGGGGTTTGTTGGATCTGAAAAGTCTGCAAAAATTGTTGCACACATCAAGTGTAAGTTACCAATGTATACTACTCTGGTTTCGTGTATTCAGATTACCTATCTGGTATTCTGAATTGTTTCTGGTTATTATGTAATATGTACAGAGAATTTCAGCAACATTAGTAGTGACAATTTAGCCCTTTTAGATATTTACTTTGGGTTTTAGAAGAATTTATAGCTCTTTTATTAGGTATTTATTCACACAAGGGATAACTTTTCCAGAGTGCTAGCAGTCTAGGTGCACCTGGGGTGCATGAAGAAATTGACCCCATATAATTCTGTCGATACTGGTATGGTGCCTACCGTGTGGAGCGTCCGCGATGATCTTGTGGTGATTCAATTGGTCTGTACATCTGTGATGCATATGCCTATTGAAATAGATCAAACTCTTGGTCCTTGACTGATTAGGTTTAACATCTAGATCTGAAGCAGGCAGTTAAGGTTGAAGCTAAACAAGAAGATCATGCTAAGGCCAAAGAGTAGTGTGTGGGTGTTTTTCTTGATGACAGACCAGAAAATGGCATCAAACTTTCTTCTGTGACTATTGAATCTTATTAGGCAAATACTTCTTTTGAAGATGCTGCAGAGGATATTAATTTCTGAATGTATTGAGCTGTGGTCTATGTTTTTGGTAGGAATTGAAGATTAAAACTCTGGGGAAATGGATTTCTAGTAATTGGAGCTCTTTTTGTTCTGAATATTTTGTTCTCTATAATGGTCAGGCTTTTCGTTGTCAAACATAGTAAGCAGTGAGCTTGATGTTGTGAATGTTCTTGGTAAGGGACCTTTTCTTTTTTGGGGAAATGGGTCTATTTGTATTATTGGGAAGAAATGGAATGGTGACTTTTGATTAGAAGGAAGTGACATATGTACTACTGTGGATTCACCTACACAATTTGCCAATACATCTCAAGAGTGGTCCTATGTTTCGCGAGCTTGGGAGCAATATAGGAAAACCCTTTTGTATTGACACGTTTAACTGCTGTGAGTGGCAGTCTCTGGCGCTAGTTGCTTGTAGAAGATATTTGTAAAAAGGTTAGACAGGTTCTCCATGAAGGAGTAGGTGGGAAATTGTGTAAGCAACCTGTTTCTATGAAGGTTGGCCTACTAGGTGTAATAAAAGTGCGAAATGGGGCAATTAATCTGTCTGTTGTCAAGCCTGAAATTAAGCAGGTTTGGAGACCAATCATGCTCAAGTGGAAATCGGTTCTAAGCCTGAAAGTTGATTCTGATGGCTGGACTCAATGTGCCTGGTGAAGGTGCGCCTGTAACTACAATCCTGTGGTTGCTTGAATATCTTATTGCAACATATTGAAAGCTTGAGTCAAATATGCAATCTTCTGTAACTTAAAAATACAAAGGGAAAAGCAGAGGGAAAGTGAGCCTCTCCTCAAGGGAGCCATCAAACAGCTGTTGAATGAGTATTGTTTCATGCAAGTTGAGCGTGACATCAATAAAGCTTCAGTGCATGGTGAAATGCAGAGGATGTTTCGTGTCACTGAAAATGTTGTGCTTCGAGATTGATATCAATTGAAGAAAATTGTGTTTTGAGGAAAAAAAAATTCAGAAGGGGCGGATTTTCTGTGAAGTAACCAGCTTTGATGCCATTGTAATTTATTGTTTGCAAAGGAAATGAGAGGCAACTGAGTGGAGAGTGGAGAGTGGAGAGTGGAGAGTGGAGAGTGGAGAGTGGAGAGTGAAGAAAGGGATGATAATAAGAGGAAGGGAAGAAGATGAAAACATAGACAGAAGTTGGAAGGTGATTAAATAGAGATTTATCATTCAGCATACTTTAATTTTTTGTCTTCAAGTGCTTATTAGCCGTTGCCCCTTCTAACAGGTTATAATCACAACCATTACAGCCATTCATCTTTTTTTAATAATCCCTAGATTTTTGTGTTCACTCCTGGCCAATTTGTTATTGTTGCTGATGTGCTAATAGCTGATTCTGTTTGCTGCTGATGATGTTGCTGGTGCTGCTGTCACTGCTACGCTGCTGCTGCTATGCTTAAGTTTTGCCGATGTGAAACTACTTCAGGCCTTGCAGATTTCAACCCCTTTTTAAAGAGCTGTTGGTTTCTTTGCTTCAAGTAACAAGAATTATAAAAAAATAATAATTACTATAGACTACCTGGACTCCAACAAAAACCGATCTCATGCAACTAGACCCAACAGGAATACAAAAACCAGTTTTACATCACCTCTTACATGCCCTCAGTAGCTGCGGCCAGCCTCAATCAACTGGTCTCCAACCTAAGACCTAAAACAATTTCACCAACCTGCCCCAAAGTTGTGGGGTTGGTCCCGTTCTTTTGATCTAGTGGGTTTGGTGTCAACTGCTAGCTAGCTCGCTGTAGTTTTTCTCTAAACAAAATTTCCGGTTACAAGATTAGCATTTATCTGAGCTGGTTGTCTTTGTGTCTTTTTAGCTGATGCCATTTAAAAAATAAAAATTTGCCACAGCTATAACTACAATGTTCTGTTTGTAGATCATCGAAGATTTTGACTCTGCTGGAAAAGTTGCGGCCAAAGCTTGCTTTGGTAATTGCCACTCATTGGACCTCCTTGAAAAAGCTCTATTTCTGTTCAGTGTTTAATGTAGTTTAATATGCTTTTTTTCATTAAACTAGGTCCCTGAAGATTTCACAAGGCTTTTTGCTTCTCCAAATTCAAATATGTTCTCATTCTTGAAGTACTCTGAATCTGAAACATTACACATACCGAGCCTGAAATATAGTTCAGAACTAGAGATTGCAGCGGACTTGGCATCACAGTTGCATTGGAGACCATTGAGACAGGATGACATAAATATCACAAGATTGAAAGGAGAACTGTTGATGGATCATGGAAAGCAAAGATTGCTCTTGGGAAATGAGTCGACGGACACCTCTCAATGCAGGCCGTTGATGCACTGGGGCTCCCTTGAGCTGGAGTCGCTTTTGACCGCATTACAAAACATGGGCATCAATGGATCTGTAGAAACAGTGAGCGGTACTTCCAACAGAGCTTATGTGTTGCTCGTCACCGAGCCTAGCAAGGCTTTGATAGAAGTCGGGCCAACAAGTACTGTAATTAGTGCTGCTGATGATAATTTAGCATCGCTCATTTCTGAAGCTGTGGAAAACATCTTGGATGGCATCTGACCGAAAAGAAAATCTTGATGATCGTGTTCGGCTTAGCTTAGCTGATGGTCTTGGAGAGTGACTTTGAGCATCTGCTGTGGCATTGCACCAACCAAATTGACCAGACATGGAGTTTCTCAAACATCAAAATCTTATTAAATTCATCGATTTTAAATGGATTTTTGTGTTTCCAGTTGGAAAAGTTGCTGCATAATCATACGGTGCAGGTTGGCATGATGCAGCGGTGCAAAACAAGGTGGGTCAGTATATCAGATTTGTATTCCAAAGTTTTAGGCAGTAGTAACCTTACTGTTAGATATATAGATGAACTCTTTTATAGTTTGAACCTCCAGCAGCAGCAGCAGCAGCCGGGTTATAATGGAATAATTTTATTATTAAGTCAATACCTACCTAGATCTAATCGAAATTGAGCTCGGTCTGAGTTCACTATTGGTTGGGTTCGGTCTAGGCTTGGATGGGGAAGCATGACCGCCGGGTAGGGCCAAGGTGATAACCTAATTGGCTCCGTCCGTCATCAAAATAAGAATAAGGCTAAGCCGTGCACATTTGTAGATATTCCTATTATTTGAAAAATATTGTGTACATACAAAATAATAAACATTAATGTTACCTAAAACAGTAGCAATAAAGCTTAATATTTACAGTAAAAATTAACTTAAAACTGTGAAAAGATTATTGTGTGTAAGCAATTATTTATACAAAACGTGGGTTTCAAGACCTGTTTTAATAAAATAATGGGAGTATATCTAAAATATAAAAAATTATATTTGTAGAGGAAACTTAAAATTCTGGCCAGTACATGTGATTGTGCCTTATTCAATTCTATGGTATAGTTTTTGGATCATAAGTGATCTAGTTAAAAAATTTGGTCCAGCCTAAATTTTTTATAATATTTGTCCAAATTTGATAATATTGTTATCATATCTTGTAAATTTTTGAGTCAAATGTACCAAACTAATTAGGCAATTTGATTTTAATTAGTTCATCCTTCTCAATAAAATCTAAGGTGTATGCACAACTTTACTTCATTGTTTGCAAGAAACGCACTTCAACGCTTAAAGATCAACAAAATTATGGTAAAAAATATTGATATTAATAGTGGTTATATCAGTATCAAACATAATATACAATACATATAGGCAATAAATATATCAAAAGAAAAAAAAATCTGAAATAGTAAATTGATAAAGTCGTATAGGTAAATATATTGACCAAATATCGAATATATTGACAGATATTTTGAATATATATTGTTAATACGGTAATATATTGTGATATTATTACGGTATTAAGTCCCAAATAATATTAGTATATAACCGCTAATATTTTCATCTGCAAAACAAGACAACCACTGCAAGCATGTGTTTCAAAGGGAACGAACTCTAGATCGCATTAAGAGTCTCATTCTCTTCGCCTAGGAGGCACGCACACAAGGAAAACGACGGACGGAGTCTATTCTCAACAGAAAATGTTCAACACACAAATGAAGGCCTCAACTCAAGAATTCTCAAGAGAAAAACAAACCCCAGGAGACTTGATTGCATAAGGAGAGTTCTTCTTAGTGGCCTTCATTCCCCAGCAGAGTAAGAAGGAAGGCCTCGTAGGGGCCAGAAGTCTCCTTGGCCAGAGCATGCTCAAGAGCCACACTGTTTCTCTTGTAGTAAAGATCTTTTATCTCCTCCAAATCCCTTTCAGCTCTGGTTACTATCACCCGAGTCAGCGCATCTTCATCCGTCCTGGACTTGTGGATTGCATCCTTCACAACCTAATTCAACCGAAAAACGACAAATCAGTCAGTCCAATGTCATGGATTTCGTTAAGACCAAAGCAGTTGTTAGAGGCATCTGCACAACACTTTCTAGCGTTGGTCAGAATCAAATATTGGGAAGAAGAAGATGAAGAAAGAAAGAAGCTTACCCTCTCCAAATACTTTTTGGGGGACTTAATGCATCGAATGGCAGTTACCAGGACTGATACGAACTCATTCTCGTGGTCAGCAGACAAATTCTGTTCATCATGAAATTAATTTAGATCTTGCATTTCTGTGAATTGAAATTTTTGTAGAATTCATGATGATACCTTAGTAATGGAAGTGCCATGGACATCTCTGTAACGGTAAAAGGTAGCAACAAGCTGTGCTTTGCTCCTTGTAGTCAGGATTCTAACAATCTCATCATTGTTATACGCCTTATCTTTGACAGCATGTTGGAGGACATCAGCCTCTGTCTCGGCTAATCTTGGGTCTGTTGCATCTCCCTCAAACCTATAAGCACTAACCAGCAGAACCAACAACTGCAGTGATAACTTCTTCATATCAGAAAAGAGTTTTTCCTACTGGAATATATGAACTACAGACTGCCGAATTTCGACACTGCTTTTATATTGGCGAATATTGAAACATTCGTTGAAACAGTTGCCACGATTCAATAGCTTGATACAACAGTAACATCCTTGAAGCATATACGACTATAAATTCCATTGGTTTCGAATTGAATATAGTACAGATTTACCATCTTATTCCTAATATTTCACTTTGTAGTAATAAAACTAAACATGTCTTCCATTAGATCAAATCCACTATGCATGCAAGTTAAAAATGATATTCTCCCCATTAGATGGGGGAGGGGAAGGAAAGATTTGGCGAGGATTAATCTCAAGTCATTGACTTGAGCAAAGTGGGTAGCTCATTATTAGCTCCCATTTACTTTCAGTCAATTTTTCTCACCCAAATTTCTGCCGCATATCTACATAATAATAAGAAAGGTAAGCAGGCCATAAAATAACAATCCAAACCTGTCCGCACAGGTTATCAATGCGTTAGGCTGGATTAAACCAAAGTTCCTCTTAACACAAATCTTATCAAACAGACATCCTCGCTAGTTGTCATCTCTCTTAAAGCTTTCTCCTTAATCTACCAAATGGTTAACAAACACTTAAGAACTTCAACTTTGATTTCCATGATCATGTAGTAATAAGAAATATTAGTAGAGTGAGAGAGAGAGAGGGTACTTATACCCTGCGAATATCACCAGTGGTGTGGGAAGCCACATCTTCCTCCAAGCTATGTTTGTATCGGGCTTGATAGGCTCGCCTTAATGCCAAGAGCTCCTCTGGTGATGAGATGCAGGAGAGCTCGACGATGACTCTATAATCCCCTTTCTTTATGGCGACGTTAGCCAGGACAGCCTCCCGATCCATCGGGTCTAACATCCATCTGTAAACAGCTTTCTGCATCCATGCAAACAGAGAGAAAAATCAACACCATTGAGGGCTCGATAACTTTGTACAAACAGAGGATGGGGAATTGATCCTATTCTTTGTCTGTCTGCCATACCATTACTCAAGTATCACACTAAAAAATAAATAGAATTCGTAACAAAATACAAGTCTACAATAAAATAAATAACTCAAAATTAAGAATAAACAAAAAGAATATAAAAATATATGTGATATCTTTCTTATTTCTACTGTACCAAAACTTTCCTTAAAATGCATATCAAGAAAAGTTTTTTCTTTTTTCAAAAGGAATGCACGGAAAAGATTATTTAAAAGAAAAAAAAAAAGCAATGAGAACAGGATAAAGGAAGAGAAAGTTGGTTCATAATTTTTGTTATTTATTGTTGTGTAAATCATATGCATTCTTCAATTATATAAAAAAAAAAAATTAACGAGGGTGTGATCGTGTGAGGATGATCACCTCAAGGTCTCCAGAAAGCTCTTTCTCGAAGCGTCTGGCAAGATCTTCGTCGTAAAGCTGCTGATACGCTTCCTTGATTAACTTCCGCTGAGCGGCGTTTCTGTGGCCGATGATCGATATTACAGCCTTTTCATCCGTTCCCCATCCTGCATGCACGACACATTAAAATTTCTCCCTTCTCTAATCCGATTCAATCAATGAAATCAACTGCAGTCACCACTCAATTGAAATCAGAGACTCGTCGGAAGGAGGGGAAAAAAAATATACAGCTCTACCACGGAAAGAAATCAGATGGGTAAATGCATCGAGCAAATCAACAAGTAATGCGAAGGTTCAACACATTCACCCGATTACTTGTGCAAACATGCAAAGAGAGGAAAATTCGTCAAAATCAAAGATTGAAGAAACAAAAAGATAGAGAGGAAGGAGGCTAGAGAGAGGACGACCCTGGCAAGCCTTCCTGAGAGCTTCAGCATCAGCAACAGGATCAGCATGATCAGGCGCAATAAGCGTTGCCATTCTCCCTCGTCTCTCACGAGATCCCTCCGAAAGCAGTGAGAAATGAGCCTCTGGTTTCTGTACTCTTTATAATACGCGGAGTATTTGCCTTTCCAGAAAAGAAGGGTTTCCGTTCCCAAAATAAATCTTTTTTTAATTTTAAACTTATTATTTATTATTTACGAACAAATATATAATAATAACAATTATTATTTGATAGTGATAATAATTATTATTTTCCAAATAAAACTTTATAGACAATGTAGCGGCCCCTACCTGATCTGGCAGGTTATTTATATTAGTTTGACAAAGCACCAACTTTATTTTATCATCACTTTAAAATAATTATAATTATATTACTGATTAGAATTTTAAATGGAATAATATAGTCATTACTTACTGAGAAAATTTCATCTTTGTGGTAATTATTTTTTATTACGTAATATTAATTACAGCATAAAACTCATAAATTAAATAATATTATGAATATTTGTAAAATTATTCTCTTAGCCCTTATTCATATACATAGTGTTGGGTCCTAATACCCGAGGCCTATGAACGCACGGCCCAAAGGAAAAGTCCAGCGCGAGAGTCCTGGAGATAAAGGGCCCAGGAGGCCAACAAAGTAGAACGACACCGCGGATAGCACGTGACATCCAGGACCGAGGACTGAAGGAGCCTCCCAGCAAGGCAAGGTTGCAAACGGCGGCCGAGAACTCCCTCAAGGGGTCCGAGAACTAAGAAAAGATCAATAGGCCGCGGACTCTACGAACCAGCAAAAGACGAGGATTGTCCCCAAACATCCGAGGACTCCAGCTCAGTACCTACAGCTGCAACGGATAGAACCTACAAGACGTCACATCAACTAGGCCTGACCCCTAGAACGTGATTTGTCATCTCAAAGACTGACATTCCTGACACAAACGGCCG
>JAOVVI020000362.1:0-33611 GCA_028571085.2 Nepenthes alata
TATAGGCCTTATTTATTTTTCTAATCCTTATTTTTAAAATGACTTTTCTTCTTATTCACTATTTACATGACAAATAACTTTCTGCGAATCTGGTTGAATAGTTAATAACCGTAAGTATAATAATTTATCATCGAATTAGATATCCATACTACTTAATTGATCAACGTCACTATGAAACTCATTGAGATGATAGGCTATAGAACTTATTTCTTGATACTTCACTTGTATTAATTTTATCGAGTAATATAATTTATTATTATTTATTTTTGAAGAATAAAATACTTCAAGCTTCTCCCATGGAGCTCTTATATGCTTTTCATTGTGCATGTGATTATAAACAATATCATCAACAAATTACTGAATATATCAACAAACTCACTTATATTTAAAATCTCAATTTTTAACGGATTTTGATTTGATTTTTGGGGGAAAAAAACACTAAAAGATGAATTATTTTAATGAATAATAAATTTTTTATCTTAATTTTCTAAATTGTCAAAGTTTATGTCACTCATGTAAATTATTTTGTTATCACACTCCACTGATTCAAACAATTCTAACACAATAACTTAAACTCCGTGATGTCACTTGTTAGGTTCTATTTACTAAACCTTTGCTTATAAAGTCGAGAAGTAATATTTATAACGATTGTTTCCCGAACCTTTTATTTGAATTCGTGAGGATATGATACAATAAAACATGATAGTAAAATAATAATTATAATAATTAGACACTATATTTTATCGTAGAAAAATCTTTTAAAAATAAGAAAAAATTCTAAGACTTTGAGTCAGTGTAAATCCATTAATATTATGAGAATTGTTAAATTAATTCTAATAATACTATTTAGTTTCACCACAACCTTAATAAATTAAGGCATACACAATAATAGGGGGGGAAAAAAACTAGATGAGAAATTACTAGTAAAAATGTTCAAAATAATAAATGAAATAAAGTTTCCAATGATGGTGAAAGTCGAAATAAGATTTGAAGCTCAAACGGTTGGTGATAATTTTCTTATTATTTCTCTCTATATTTCTTTCGAACTACTGCTAAAATTATGCTTCAAAATCTCATAATAAAAGTTCTAAAATTGTGCAAGATTTTTATATCTATGATAGGTATTCAAAAGTCAACTCAAATGCCAGCGGTATTCAAACGCCAGATTTAGAGTTTGAACGTCAAAGACAAATTTTAACTATGCACACCTATTGCTATCGGTATATAATTGGCACTTTTATAGTGGATTTGTTCAAAATTTATAACGTAAATTTTTTATTGATTAAAAAAAAAATTTTACGTTAAAAATACTGTATATTATTGTGTTTTTTGTGCTTGCTAGTTTAGTGGCTCACATGTGACGGGGGATTCAAGTTTGTTACATAGTATTGGGTTGTGTATATCAAGGTCGATCTCTCACAAGTGGTATTAGAGAGAGATTATAAAACTTTGATTTGATGGCGTCAACATCAAGGAGCTTGCCATTTTTTATTGAGAAGTTTATTAATGGACAAAATAGTTTTATCCTTTGGTAAGAAATGGTGAAAAATATTTTAATTTACGGATGAACGGTAAAAGCACTTCAAGATAAGAAAGATAAGCCGGAGAATATGACGGAGGAGGTATGACAAGATAAGAGAAATCTTACTAATTGTACGATCAAATTGTACATCGCAGATAATACTCTTCAAGAAATCATTGGTTTGGCGGATCCAGTGGAGGTTTAGGTGAAACATGAGAAGCAAGATAAATCCAAATCCTTGATGATGAGGTTACAGGTAAAAAAGAAGTTATATAGTCTGCGTTTGTCAGAAGGAGAAAGGAGAGAATAAGAGAGAAGAGGAAAATGTTCGACATCTTGTTGAGGTCTGATTTGAGTTCTATTTTTTGCTAACGTTGGGTACATCGTTTTGGAGATAAATCTTAGAAGCGTATTTTTGTTTGATTATTTTTTATTTTTGGTTATATTTCTCTTGTATTTTGTTAGGTGTGTTATGGGGATTGTAATAATCCATTCTTAGCTCAAGATTGTAGTAAAAGAATTTTGGAATGAGTTATTATAATCAGCACTTTTATAGTGAATTTATTTGAAATTTATCATGTGATTTTTTTTATTGAAAAGAGTTTTTTACGTTAAATATATTGTGTATTATTATATTTCTTGTGTTCACTAATTTAGTAGCTAACGTGTGACGGGGGGTTTGGGTTTATTCTATTATGTCGGGTTATGTGTATTCGGATCGATCCCCAGCATTATAGTGTGTGGATTAGGCGTCGTCGATGCTACGTGTTTAAAAATCTCATTTACTCGAGTGTGGATCATCCGAATTTTCCACGATCAAATAAGATAAATATGCACCCGGGCCATGACCCATATAAATGGAGTGATCCATTCTAACAAATTGAGATATAATTGAGGGGCGATTTTATTGTTCGGCCCAACTTCTCCGCGACATGGTAGATTGTGTTAGGGAAGTGACTGTGTTGTGCGGTGGGAGCTTGAGCAACAAATTTGTGTTATTATTATCTTTTTGGTTGGCCTGAGTTGAAATGTGGTTTGCTTGCTATCAAAAAATTGGTAGAAATTTGAATGAGGACTCTCGGTGTCTTCAGGTTCCCCACTTCAAAGTAAGCAGTAAACCGAGTCCCCTCCGAAAATGGAGACAACTGATTCGAGGGAACTCGACAATGGAGCAGAGGACTTTCTCTCAAGCAGACTTGCCGCCCACGAATCTCTGAGTCTCCAGAAACTGTCTTCGATACGATCTCTCATTGTCAATCCTTCGACACCAGAACACACCGTTGCCTCAATCCTCAAATTTCTAACCCGCTCTCTCCACGACCATGACCACGATAACAACCACCACGTTCTCTCTCTCCTCTCCGACCTCTCTCTCGGCCGCCCTCAACTCTCTGACCTCATATTCGACTCAGTCCTCTCGCTATCCTCTTCGCTTTTACGCAACGCAGATTCGTCCGCTCTCCTTGCCGCCGCTGCTCTATCTCTCCTGCTCTCGCTTGCTGTCTCGAGTCCCTCATTGTGCTGTGCTACCAACTCCCTCGACGATGTCCTCGTTATCTCTCTCTGTTTCCGTCCGTGCCCAGCCGTGCGGTTATGGCTTCTGAGTAATGTGATGAGATTTCAAATCCGGCCGCATTTGCTGTTTACTGTGCTTCTAGGATGTACAAAGGATCCCTATCCGTCTGTACGGCGAGCTGGGTTAGATGGATTGGCTAGTGCTTGCAAGTCTGGCGTTGTTATTGAGGATTCTGGTATAATTGAGGGGTGCTATTATCGCGCAGTTCAGCTTCTTGGTGACAGTGAAGATTGCGTTAGGGCAGCTGCTGTCCGTGTGGTGGGTTTGAGCGACAAATTGTGTGATTAATTGTTTTATTGGTTTGAATTGGTCTATGGTTTGTTTGATATCAAATAATTAGTAGAATTAAGTTCATTCAATTACACATTCTTAGTAGGAATTAATTCATTTGATTTTTAATTAGATTATTGTGTTTGACGCATTAATTAGTTCACGTAGAATTCAATTGAATTCTGTTGTTTGGTATGCTCAAGTAATTCAATTGAATCACACAACTTCTCCAAAGAAACTTTTATGTTATGTCTATCAGAATGAATTTTAAACGCTCCACTCCAGTGAGAGAATTTTCTCTCTCCAATGGTAAACATTTTTTTCTATAATTTTTGTAGAATAGTGGATTTTATGTAGAATATCATAGGAGATTTCCTTTTAATTTCTACAGCACGCTTCTCAGGATCTCTGCTTAAACAAAATATGTATAGAATCAAAAACAAATATAGCAACAACCCTGTGGGATCGGAGCGGATCACTGTTATAAATATTATTCTCCTTTTTGAAGGTTAATCTCATATACATATAGTGGATCCAAATATATTTGGAAGATAATTTTATTATTGCTGTCATATGCTTCCAACTAATGAAATTTCATTTCTATGAAAAAGGCTGCTGAGTAAACATCTTTAATTAATTAATTAAAATAATTAAAGTCAAACAAAGAATTAGATAGAATTTCAATTAGCAGGAAAAAAATTAAAAAACTAGGAAGAAAAACATTATCAACCTCCCCTTCATAGAGTGAACTACCATACCTACTCATCACCATAGTCCCCTGCCGCACTCATCTTTTGTCTTGTTCCTTCCTTTTTACAGTGTTGGTATCTGCTGTAAGTGGCTTCTCTTCCCTGCTCTCACTGGCCCCTTAGCAGCTGAGCCACTGACAAGAGATGGAGAGGGGATACCAAGATGGGAAGCCTAGAAGGGGAGGGTAAGCAGGTGAGAGAGGTGACCGAAGGGGGACGGGCAACAATGATAACGGGTGGATATTAGGATTTCTGGGGAAGGGGAGGGTGGCAATGATGTTTTCTTTTCTTTTTTTTTAATTTTTTTCGTTTTACTGTTTGATTATTGTAATTTTGTTAGTTCAATTGGTTATTTGGCAACCTATTATACTTTGTGAGGTGGTATTTGTAATTAGAAAGCGGTGCTAGGGTTTTGTGAAGCAGAGAGGGTAATTTGAACATTTTGTGAAGTGGAGAATAAGACAAACGAATTCGACAAAAATCTGACCAATTTTGGCTGGATATGGTTTCATACAAAAATCTGGATTTCATTCACTGGAGAATTGAATTCTATCACTTTTAAGTGTGTTCAAATAACAGAATGGGTGATAGAATTCATCTGAATTGAATTCCAGCATTTTAAGTGGTACCAAACATGTTAATTATTGTTGGATTCTACTTTTAGCTATTATCATGAAGTTGCTTTTGTAATCGTGCAGTTGAAAATTGACATTTATATATCGCTAATTGAAAGAAAGAGTGACTTGAATTATGGTATTAAATTTTTGGTTAATATATTATTAATGAGTGTGATGATTTGTTATGTGATGATGTGTTGCTATTTGCTTTAGATGGCAAAAAGTAAGTTAGATGGCCTTGGCATATGGTAAGGCTGCTCTGTTATTGAATCATCCTTTAAGCAATACAGGGATAAGGCATTGTACAATTTGATCCTTCTTAGATCTTGCAAATGCCAGATGCCTATTGTATCAGAGTCATTTGGATGAGAGCCAGTTAGAGAGCATTCATGATGCTCAGTTCTGTTATGCATTTGAACCCGGCTAATGGCATCCATTGTCTATTATTTCTAGGTGAGCGAGTGGGGAAAGATGCTTGTGGCATCAAAGGATGAAGAAGATAAGAGAGATTCGTCCAATGCATTATTTCTCCAGGTATATGACATATGTTACCTTCATATGATTTAACGAATGCGGCACCAAGCAGGCTCTGTCTGATAAGAGGAATTGCTCTATTTTAGATATTTTCTAAGGCAATATGTTGATGTTAAATCCTTTCTATAACTACTTTTTATTTAATTACTAATTAGGTTTGAGTATTAGTTGCTCATCTTTCTGGACAAACCACCATGATGAACTGCAACAAACATACCTGTTTCAAACAGAAATGTTATCATTGCCTATATCTTATTTTGCTATGCTAGCAGCCTTAACACTGCCTCCATCTGTTCCTTGTCAGACATGAGGCTTGGACTTCTATGTCATGTATTGTATGGATATAGTTGAATGACTCTTAATTCTTGACATAATCCAGCTCATTTGATGTGTGTTTATATGTTAACTGTTAATTTCTCTTATTATAAGCAATGAATCTGATATTTGCCTAATAAAATTTTTCACTTTTCAAGGTTATTTCTCATTATAAGGAACTTCCACTTTACATGTTTGTTGCATTTCCTGTGCGAATTTGCAAATGGTTGCCAGAAAGATGTAATAATCCATGACATTGCTAGCATTTACTCATAGTTACCTATGTAAAACAAAGGAACACACCTCCTCTCTGATTTCCCCCCCCCCCACCATGATAAACAATATTTTATGGGAATAGCATGAGACTGAAGTCCAAGAATTTGAAGTCCTCTTTATGGGAATAGCATGAGACTGAAGTCCAAGAATTTGAAGTCCTCCATTTGCATGAGAAACTATGAAGTCTGAGAATTTGAAGTCCTAAAAGTCATACGGGGGTCAATAGAAATTACAGAAAGAATGCATTGTGCATTTTAACAAGGAAACCTTGATATTTTGTGCAGGCCACACCCAAAGAAAAGAAAATAGCATGCCTACATCTCTAACTAAATCATAGGAAGATATTCTTTCATCAGAGATGCATTTTGTTCCAACTAGGCAGATCAAATAGTTGCGGAAGCAAAACACTTCCATAGACTCACTTTTCCCTTTTTCCTAGCTAAATTTCTGACCTTTCATTTACAGAAAATGTATGATGCAGATGATTAAGATATTATAAAAAAAAAAAGAAAAACTAAATCCAACAAGTTTGCTTTAGCTTATAATGGCTTTTATCTGCAGGGAAATTGTACTTATGTATTTTTCTACGTGTAAAATGGCTAGATGGTTTTATTTTTGGTTTTCTTACGTTTTGTGAGTTAGGGGTATTATAGTAATTTTTCCAAGTTTCTGGCACTGAATCAATATGAACTTTTTTCTTTTCTGGGTTTTGGGTTCTAGTTGAGAATGAGTTCTATTTTTGAGTTGCAATAGTCTGTGGTTAGACATTTTACTTCAAAGAGTACTTTTACTTTTGTAAATAGGAGTGCATGAGGAACCTGGAAATAGTAGCCTACATAAACTCTTCATTTTGACTGAAATAAATTTCAGAAAACATTACAACGGTTTCTGCTTTTCTTCAGAGCTGGGTGATGCAATTATACCCCATTGGTGTGATGCCTAGGAGTCCTGTGATTTGAGGGATTATTTTTTCCCCACCTTTTTCCTCTCTATGTACTTCAGTTGAAACATTGATTTCAGGTCTGTTTCTGTCATCTTTGAATCCTAAAGCCTCAGAAACATCTAATTTTCCTCAGCCCCAAGCTGTCCTACCCTAGTTTTTGTATCTAAGCAAGGCTTCCCATGATGTTTGCGCAACATGGGCAAGACTGTAATCGTGGAGAGGTGAGTTATCAAATCCTAAATCAGAAGCTTCATGATTATTAAGAAAACTAATTTTGGATGAATTGTACATGCTAGAACTAGGTAACATGTTTGCTCTTGATAAGTTTTCCATAGTTGCAGATTTCGTTGGAATATGTGTTGTTGTTGCAGAGTGAAGGATGAAGATGAGAAGATTCAAAAAGGGATTAAAACCAGAAGTTCAAGAACAATAGATGGTATTCACTTTTATGACTTTGAATACCTTCTTGATACTGCTATCTTACGGGATAAATACTTCTGTATATTTGGGTAAAAGGGTGAAAAGCTATGGAAAGCAAAAGTCTAAAATTGTGGAGACTTCAGTTATATTTTGCTTAACTAGTTTTACACAGTTTCAGTCACCTGATAGGAAAACTGTGAAAACTATGGAAATCACATAATACATTAATTAAAATAATAAATTAGAAATTTTCATAATTAACCTTCCTTACATTCACCTGTCAGCTTTAATCCATTCCCATTTCTTTTAAACTACCTTCTTCCAGTTTGTGCCCCACTATATCAGTTGGTGGTCTTTGGAAGTGGCACAAAACTTTTTGAGGGAAAGGGTTGTGTAGATGCCATTAAAATCACTTGACATTTGAATTGTGTTGAAATCGTGAAATTGTTTAGATTCAATTTTGATAGAAATTGTCTATATTTGATCTTATCTCTCCGTTTTGTCAGAATTTCCTTGTGATTTTGTGCATTTTTAGCTGTTGGTTCCGTGTGCATTTTGCTCCTCATTTCATTCCTTACACATTATTTTGTTTTGCAATCTAAATCTCACGTGGTCGTTTTGGTAAATGAAGCATTTCATTCTGATTTTGTTTTGGTAGTGTAGATGAAGCATTTAATTAAATAGGTAATTCATTTTTTAAAATGATCAAGCTGCGTGTTTATTCTTAATCCATGATTAGATATGGGATGAGCTATTGAATTCAGAGTTGGATAAAAACACAATTCAGCCTTTTGAATGTCTTACTAATGACATTACATTAGCAGAATGCTTTTTAAACGACAAGCACAAGATATGGTTAATGAGGAAGCTTTAATTTTTCTTTATGGACATCCATGAAACCTAGGCAAATTGATTGGTACTTCAGAAACATCATTTTATTTATTGTTTGTTGCCATAGCCCTTCTATGATGTCTTGCGTTTCTCTTTTGCACATGCAAGTTTTGGATTGTCAAGTGTGTGCATTTGTGCACATGAATGAAACTTTAATTTTTGGAGAATGCTATGTTTCATCGAAATTAATTCTGTTGAAGTCATGATTCCCACATTAATTGCTGGCTGTAACTTAATCTTGGTCTCAATCAGGCTTTAATTAATCTTGATAATTGCAGTGACTGGTGAAATACTTGATACTGTGCAATGTATATGTGGAGCTCTTGATTTGGCAAAGTTCGACTTGTAAAGACATTTTGGTGACTAAATCAATTTTTCCAGTTTTCCTTAATCTTAAACCAAGCTTGTGAAAGCTGCATAATCTTGAGTTCTACACAGTTTTTGTTATGTTAAGCCAAGCAATTTGATTTGCAAAGTTTCACATAGTTTTACTTTTAATTATCTTTTTATAGTTTTACTGCTCTGAAGTTTTTTTCACATTAATTTGTGAATCAAACATGGCGTCATTTTCATGGGAACTACAAATCAAGTTTAAAAGCAACAATCTTTGGCTCTATTTTTTTTTTTTTTTGGGGAGGGGTGGAGATCAAAGAAGTCAATTGGACAGGTAAAAAAGTGAGACAAGGCACCTAAAAATAAAATAATAAAACAACTGGCCAGAAATGTTGCATGGTAGTGGCATGAGCAGGCTGATTATACCAAGGGACCTATCAAATTAGTCTCCGAAGGGAATTCTGGAGGTGGAAACAAAGAGCCACAACCAGAAAGCATTGGTAGTGTTGGTAAGGAGGAATTTCAGTATAAATGAAAGAAGAATGCCTCATAGTGGTTCATCAATGTCAAGACATCACTAATCAAGAAATCTTTGAAGAAATCAGGGTGGCCCAACGCTGATGCTTCTGGGCATTGTGGGCTCTCGGGAAGGTTACATTTGCAAACTTGGGCTTTTGGGAATGTCATATGAACACAACCTTATCCCATTTTAGTGAGTTGGTTTGAACCGATGACCTAAAGGTTACAATGCAACAGCCTTACTGACATGGCAAGGCTCTAGTAGAGAAAATGACATGCCAAAAAGTCATGCTGGTTGTTGCATGGACAAAATTTGTGAATGCTGCTATTTTTGGTGAAGCCACTGAACATAGTATGTTACATGAAGTAACACCAAGTTGAGATAGGGAATTTTGGATGATGATGAGTATTGCCCTAAAGAGGATGCGGAGAAGATGAACCAAATAGAAGAATCCAAGGAGCTGATGTTGGAGAAATCACCTAATCTGTTGACTAATGAGAAGAATTTCTTGGAAGAAAACAAGGGCAATAAAAAGCAAACGAAACCCTCATTAAATTGTCTGTGAATCCTGAACATACTGTTAATTAATGTTCCAATTATCCCAATAAGTTGATGCCCCTGAAGAATGCTACTGTTGAGTTAATTATTCCAGAATCCAGATGAATTCAGTAATTCTGTTCAAGGAATAATGCCTATTCTATCATTACTACTTCAGTACTTCTACTAGAAAGATGATTGATTCTCACATCAATGTATTCATAATTTCAGATTATGAACTAGACTCAATATAAGTATACTTTGTGACTCTCGAGTTTTCTCTAATAAGGGGAGGATTTTTTGGTAATTTTCTTAGCTTCGGTTTGTTGATCAATATTCATATATATATTTATATTTTGTTTTGGTGTCTAGTTTAAGAATATGATTTCATTTTTGTGGCTCAACAGTCCATGGTTAGATATTTTAGTTTGAATAGTTACATTAGTTTCCTAAAGAGGAGTCCTGGGGAACCAGGAAGCAGTTGGTTCCCATTTCAAAATAGTTTTCATTTTTTTTGGTTTTTGATTTTTTTTTTCTAGTTGATTTACATTCTTCTTTAGGCCTAATCTCATTTTATCAATTGTTTTGCTTATGTTCCTAGTCATTAAGTCAGTCTAACTCTAAAAGTTCATTTGTAATCTCTGTTTTTGAGTATTACCACAGATGTGGTTGGTTTGATTTAAGCTTAAGGGGGCTTGATTGGGATTTTTCTTCCACTCATCACTATGTTCAATACATCCAAACTCAAAGGTATATAGAAAAAACCCTTGCATCGTACATCCTAGGAAGGTCTATGCACCACCAAGCAAATAAAAATCATCAAACAAAAACTGTCAAACATGAAACACTAGCCTTTCGCACCCAACATTGGATGAAAGAACCAAAAAACAGAAAATAGAAGTTATGCTTCAAATAAACTGATGCCTTTCTACAAATACGAAACTAATAATATGAAGGCTTTTAATATTCTTTACATGGAAGAATTGCTAAATGCATTTTTTCATAATGACCTCAGACAGTCTTCATATTGTGTGGAAAAGACATGATAACATGATTAGTGATATTGTTGAGTCCATTCCACATGCCAAATACAACTTATAAACAATTATCTAAACGTTATTGCTATTTGGCAACTTATACCATTAGGTGATTGGCATAACAGCCAATAGGAACAATTTTCAAAATTTTAATTTTTTCTTAGCTGTATAAAGTATCAACTTACCAAAAATTCACTATGTATGAGCTCATATTCTATTTCATGACCACTGAGAAAACACTAGCAGAATCCTCATCTGCTCTTCTTTCTTCCCATCAACTACAACAGTACTTAGCCCTCTCCTTCCCACATCCAATTATGACCAGAAAATGTAGAACAATTACTAACTAATCAAATCTGTGACCCATGCCAAGTTATAAATCCTACTAGAAATTGGGATTGACAGAGAATCATCAAAAAAATCACATTGCCTGATTTGTGAGTGTGCAAACCTTATCTATCAAACATGAAGCATCATAGTTGTATAACCCTGCCCCACAAAAAGAATCACTTCATCTCCTGGAACTAATATAGAACTGAGCTTTTCAGTTTCACCTTTATTGTCAGTCATTGGGAATTCTTGGTTACATGTCATTCGTTGAAGTTTTTTGACTTTGCATAACAACGTAGGCCCAGAGGAAACCTTGCAAAAAGCTTTTAGCTAACTTAAGTCTTGAAACGGTAAATGCTTTTGGTAAGGGCTGAGCCCTTGCACCATACAGAACTAAAATCAAACTCCTGATTTTTTCTGTATACTACTGGTATCAAATGCTACCCCATTAAATCGTTGATATCCTCATCAGGCTTGAAGATCCACACCTAGGCAATCTGTGATTTTGGGGGAGCTACAAGTCTACCACCCTGCTAACGAGGTAGGAGTTGTGGAACTTCTAGGCTGGCAGAGGACGGCCTCTTGCCCCTTTGGTCAACTTAAGCTTGAAAAGATATGAGCAGTTGACGATTTCAAACTTATTTTGTTTCCACTCTTTGACCTAATGTTGAAAATAAGAAACCCCTTGATTTTGTTCAGGGGTAACAACCAAAAATGATGATAGGGTGTTGTGCTTGCTCAACAAAATCTCATTCTTAGCCCTGTATAAGTCATGTTAGGAAGAACAGTTGAATATGCTTTTCCAGCACAGATTTGTAGCTCACTAGTATAAGTAAACATAGGCATAGGGCTAGTAGATATGGATCCATGTTTAAAACTTGTATGTATTCCACTTAAACATTATTTCAACCTGAATTTAAGTTGTGGGCAGAGTTCTCTAGCCATTGTAAAGGAATGAAAGGAATTTCTCAATTGATTAGGAATCCTAGGGGGAAGGAGAAGCGTTAGGTAGTGTTGGGATGAACCACTATAAATTCTTTCCTACATCTCTCTTTCCTGTATGATTCTTAGAAATTAGATTTTAGAGTTTAGATAATTTTAAATATTGTAAACGTGGTAAAGATAATATGATCAAATTCACTCATTTTAGTTGAAGACTATTGATGACTGCATTTCTCATGGTAAAAACAGGCAAGAGGTAGTTCCTTTGTAGTTTGTTGTGAAGCTTACTGGTGGTTGCTTCTTAATTAGCTGCTTCTTAAAGATAATATGATCCAATGAACTCCTTTTAGTTGAAGACTATTGTTGACTGCATTTCTCATGGGGAAAACAGGCCAGAGGTAATTCCAATTTCTAGTCTGCTGTCAAGCTTAGTGATGGTTGCTTCTTAATAACTTGATAAGTTTAGGGGGTATGCAAACATATGTATGAGATTCTTTGACAGTTGCTGTATTTGTGGTTGTATTGTGCTGTGCATTTGATTTGAGTGCACCTAGAATTTTGATGGAGTGGTCATTCCTGTTTCTCTTTATTTGGGCCAACTATGGAATGCTTTTGCTTTGATGAGACAAAATTGCCTCTTGGGTTCTTTTGTTTGCGGTGTTTCTGGTACTGTCACTGACATGCCTCTTGTCTTAATTAATGAATTTCATGCCTTAATTACCATCAAAAGCAAAAGGTAATTCATTCCATGCTTAATTGGCTACTGTGATACAGAGTGCTAATAAGAATAGGGAAGCCATCCTGACTCAATGAGCCATTTCACAAAGTTCATCCATCTAAAAGGATAGACTGATGTCTCCATCTCATAATCATTGACCAGCTGTACTGAATCTTATATAGTGGTTATATGCATAATAAGAATAAGATGATTTTAATGCAAAGCATCCCTCTAAGTTTAATCATATCTTCATGTGAAGTTGTCCAATTATTTTACTATTCTGCAGAATTACTTAACCAATATCTGTTTATTGATATGCCCTTGCAGCTTTGTTCTGTAGTCAGAGATATGAGTGTGGGTGTAAGAGTTGAATCTTTGTATGCTCTTGGGAGGGTTGAAGTGGTATCTGAAGATATATTGTTGCAGAGCCTGTCCAAGAGGGTCCTAGGGTCTATTAAGGAAATGAAACCCCTTGTTCTGTGTGGTGTAAAACATTATGAAATACATGCAACCTGTGCTGCCGGAGCATTTGTTCATGGGCTAGAGGATGAATACAACGAAGTAAGTTTTAATATTCTGGTTCAATTGCAATTTTTCTTCAATAGAACTTTGTGGACAGTGCTTTCCTTGTTTGTGCTCTTCCGTACAACAACTGGTTGTTCCAATTGGATTGTAGTAAATTGGCGTATTGTTGTCTTATGTTAAGTTGAACTTGATTTTTAGCAAATGTTGCAAGTGCAAACTATGTGGCATGTTATGAGCATTTTATGGTTTGATCATACATGTGATTCATATTTTAAGATGCCTTTTTCATGCCATAGACTCTGATCTATAATGTTGGTTTTGAAGGTGCGACAGGCGTCATGTGCTTCCTTGAGTGCCCTAAATGTACTTTCTGTCCAGTTTTCCAGTGAAGCTGTAACCCTGTTGACGGATGTTCTGAATGATGACTCAGTGGTGGTTAGATTACAGGCATTGGAGACGATTCATCATATAATAACATGTAACTGTCTAATGATGCAACCAGCACAGATGCACATGGTAGGTTCTTGTTCTTTTAATAATGATCAGGTTGAGGTTCGCTATGAAACTATGTGAACTATCTGATGGATCAAACTATCTGAACTTCAACAAGAAGGTACACTGCTATGATTAATGTAGCTATGTGGCTCATGTAATTGTTGTTTATGTGGCTCCTCTTAATGTAGCTCTACTCCGTTAGTAGCTAGCCATTTCCCTCTTCGTGATGGTGCTACTTCAGGTACCATTTTAAGATAGTCCTATGTTACAAATGGCAAAACAAAGCTGTACCACCAAAATTCTTCTTTGAAAATTAAATGGCTCCCCAAATACATTTTGTTAATAAAACCATACACTTTAATTGTGTTAAGATAAATTGCAATAATCATAAGAACTCAACTGGAAGAGAATATTATATAACAAATGATTAGCTCAAATATGGATACGACATATGAAGTAATGGTGTATTGATCAAAGGCAAAGAGCAACAATAGCATGATTGTGAATGTCAATGTCTTAATTTGATTTATTTCTGTCTCCCTATCTGTTGCTCTCTCTATTTACTTCTGGTTTGCCCATCTCTTTTCTTTTTATCTCCTCTTGCTCTTTTCCCCTTCCTTTTCATTTTCTTTCATTTTCTGCATTTCCCCTCATGCCCTGCTTTCCCCTTTTATCCAAATGAAGGGAAGCTGGTGCACTGGTGTCGGCCCCCATGGGCCTGGAAAGGCCACCAAGAACCAGCCTGCGACACTTTCCCAAAACTCCATTCTTCTGTTTTTAGTGCTTTCATTTTTGCTTACTTGAAATATAGCATGCTTAAAATTTATCCTATGCCTTAAATAAAACCTGCGTATATTAACCATACTAGAAAGTATTGCTAAATACTCATGTTTCATGATTTGAAATGACAGATCATCACACTGACTGATGAATATTGTGTTATTTTGCTTGGGACAAGTTGTTTAGATCTTGAGGTCTCACTGTGTAAGCATTTTATCCACATTTGAAATGCCTTGCTCCCATTAGATATACAACTGCGCTTTATGCCCTGCACCTAGGTTCCCAGGATCCCTTGCACCTTTGACAAATCTATTTATTAACTAAATGGGTAAATCCATTGTTTCTTACTATATATTTCCTGTAAAAATTGTTAAATCTTAAGCCTATATGTGTTATGAAAACAATGGTATATTACTGAACAAATTCTCATTAAATTACAGTCCAACATGTGATAGGCTGTCAGGCTATCTCAGGACATAGGAAAAAAAATGAATAATGCAAACCAGTTTGTATGATTTGAAACACCCAAATGCCACCAAAAGGTCTTGTCAATAATAAGGCCTAGTTCCCACTCATGCACAATTCAAATCTAAAATTGATCTCAAGCAAGATATTATTTTGCTCTTGTTAATTTTTGGAGATAAATCTTATCTTTGTGTCATGAGTTATGGTGTGTAGATATCCTCAAAGGAAAGAAACAAAAGGACAAAAAAAAGAATGATTGATTGAGCAATATTAGCAGATATGTATTGGTATCAGGAAATTCTGATTCTAGGAAATTATCGTGATATGTCTCTAGATTGACGACTTATTGCGATATGACAGCTGATATTGGTCGTCTTTTATGACTCTCTTCTTGGAAACCTAAAATCCATAAGTTTTAATATACCCAAAGTTTCTAAGATGCCTAAGTCCTAATGTTTTTTTTGTGGTATAAAATATGCATAATTAAAAGTTGTGGGTTTTTTTTAATCACCTTGGAGAATATCAAGTTCAATTTTTTTTTCCTTAAAATTGCTTAAACCTCTTCAAATATGTAAAATTTGTAAAAGATGGTCAAATTTTAGTGAACAACAAAATTTTTTGATAGGGTTGTGAGGATTCCTTTTTTTTGTTTTGCATTTGTGATGTCTAATGCTGGTATATATTATTTAATAAAATTAGTATAGTTTCAAATACCAATATTTTTATCCATGGTAATTGTGTAAGAGCATATGGATGAGCAAGGGTAAGAGAAGGGGACTCGATCAGCTGTGAGCTTGTGGTATACCCTTGTCTATGACTGAGTCAATAGAGCACTTCAATGTTGTTCTTGTTGGCTATGTCTCGTATTGGGCCTGACACCTGTTTAGGACTTGACTAAGAGGCATAATTTTGCATAACATGGCTCCTAGCCATTATAAAGTATCAGATAATCACCATTTCTGTACAATATGCCATGGAGGAGTATAGCTCCATGCTGCAGTTTTGTTTTTTTGTTTTTTCTTGTCTTCCTATATTTGCTGATCTTGTAAAAACTTCATCTTGTTTTTGCCTGAGACTTTTCTTGGGTGGCATACTCTTTGGATAGAATGACCAATATGTGTGAAGTTCTGTCATCATCTAACTTGTCTTGAATAGGAAAGTTTCTTATGTGAATTTTATTTATTTTGCAGATACTGAGCACTCTGTCTGACAAAAGTCCTCAGATAAGAATTGGAGCGGTGAACATACTTGGATCAATAAAGTTACCAGACATGGAGATGTTCAAATTGTCAGTTCAAAGTCTTCTACGAAACTTGGAGATGTACCCACAGGTTTTGGTTTCTTCTGTTTTCCCTTTGTACACACTTAAAATTTATGTTATTCATGGATTTCTCTAGAATTTCCAATCAATTATTCTCTTGTTAATTGCTGTTAAATTCAGCCATTACAACTTTGTTGGTGGTGTATTGGAGTTGCTGTGTTGTATTCTGTCTCACAGAATCATTTATCTGGAACATTTTGGTGGTTCAATTTAAGATTTCATTTGAACCTGTTCCATCTGTTGTACTTGGCGTCCTTCATTATGTATTGATTGCTGTATATCTGCTGCATGCCTCAATATATAGTTTGTTAGAGTTCAACATCCCTTTTTCCTCATGTTATTTCTTACTTTATCCAGGATGAAGATGAAGTTCTGCATGCCTTGTTTGAAGTTATTCAGAACAATGGCAGTTATGCTGTCGGTGTAGTTGAAGATGCTTATCATGAGGTTAGCATAGTTGTATCCTACTAATCTATTAATTTTCATGAGGTTATCATAGGTGTCCTACTACTAAATCTATTATTTGATGTGTACTATACTATCTACCTTGATATGCTGTTGATGTGGACACCCAATCAGCTACATTTGTAACTGACAGAGTTGCCTTCCATGAACAGATAATATGTCATAGATAAGTGATCAGCTCATTCAGAACTCAGTTTCTGAGTACTTTAACATGGCAGTCACTGAATAAAAAATAGGCATACGCAGGCATGTGTGAACTGCAAAAGACAGATTCCTCCTTTTCCCCCCTTTTAAAGGGATTTTTTGGGGGCAAGTGGGTCTTCGATTTAAATATAGGCATTGGGTTTGACATGCTAGTAATCAATTATCTTCCAGGACTCTTAGTGCTCATTGTTGGTTGTTCATGTTATTTGGGGGTGCTCTTTTTTGGATTTTGAACCTGAAACTTAAAGAACTGAAGAAAACAATTTCATGGATCCTCATGCTGTATGTGCAATCGCTATGATAGTTCTATGATGCTTTCATCACAGTGTAGAGGGATAGCCTTTGCTCTTTCTGGGGAAAGAAACTGTTTGTCTGAAGTTAAGAATCGGGCTTGATGCCTGTCAGATTCTTGTTCTGGTTATTGTGATCTGTGTGGAACTTAAGTGGCTCTGTGATCGTGTAGCTGAGATATCCCATGGATTGGAGAAATGTGACAGTAGAAGGGGTGCAAAAGCATTATTTTTCGCTGAACTAATCTTTAGAAAAATAGAAATTTTCTTTCTAAATTTGGTATGTGTATTCCGGAATTTCTATAAAGAATTGTCTGAACTATTTTCAGAGCTTTGATCTTGAAGATTATCCTTCAATTTGGTCTATTGTTGGACTAAGGTCAAAGAATGGTGTTGTATATTGATGCAGTGAATCAGATGGTTCATCCAATTGAATTTTCGAATGTATATGATATTTAGAGTACATTTCTGATTAATGAACATGACATATTAGGGTCAGTTAGGAAAATTTTGTGTTGGCATTTTTCTATGATTGGGTTAAGTATGTATTTTGAAGTATTTTCAAGTATCGTAAAGATCAATGCTTGATACATCTCATACGCTCGCAAACGTACAACTTCCAATATCAATGTTTGACTTGCGCCTGAGGCGCGCATGTGTGCATTTTGTCCATATTACTCACGCTCGATGTGCGCCCAAGCCGTGCACGTTAGTATTTTGTCTAGAATGCTTACGCTTGATGCGCACCCAAGGAGCGTACAAGCGACTTTAAACAGATTGCTCACGCCTGATATGCGCTTGAACGGTGCATGTGTACAGGGGCGTTGACTCTTTGTTAAAGTGTTTGCACCTGACATGCGTCAGGGTGCGGATTTCCTCATGGCCTCACGTTCTTGACCTAATTTGTTACCCTCTATATAAATGCCTCTCTTTTGAACTTTAAGGTGACACTGAAAATCAAATAAAAATGGCTGCCCTTCATAAACTTTCTTGAATACTTGTGAATAGCCATTTTTGAGAAAACCATCCATTGATTCTTGAGATTTAACGTTAAGGTTTTCTCATTCCATATTCATCTATAATTCTCTATTGTTCTACACACTTTTTCCTGCCTATTAGCCTTTGTCAAGATATAGGTTGTATGAAAATTGGGATCCAGTGGTGTGCGGAGATTCTATGACTCTTGAAGCTAGATTGATAAAAAGATCAAAAGGTGTCCGGTTTCACTACTGGAAGCAAATCCAAGGAGTTATTTGGTAGGAGTTAAGTAAAAAATAAGTCGTCTAAGATTTAGTGTAATTGTACCACCCGGATTATAAGATAACTTTATTAGTGCATTGCTTTCACTGGTTGTAGATGTTTGGAGAATTTTACTCGATAACTATTATTATTGTGATTTTTCTTTATCACCAAAGATCTTGTTTTCCTTATTTATTATTCGTATCTATAAGTTAGCTACTGTTTATTGTGCATATTTGTTCAATTTACATCTAGATTTGAGTATATTTTACGGGTATTGTATATTCTTGTGTATTTTACTGTTGCAATTTTAAAAATGGTCGAAACGTGTTGAGGTTTGGGACTCCCTAGCCTCTTTTAGAGTCAATGCAGTTCGTGAAGGAGTTTTGTTTGGAAGTTTGGGATAGAAAGACAATATGTTACATTTTGGGGAAACAATTCAGATGTGGGTTGATGATGTCGTGCAATCACTCAAAATGAAGTTGGTTGAAAAGTTTGCATACCTGTTTATGTATGTTATATTCTAATATCATCATGAAGCTAGAAGCATCCTAGATGGGGCTGATTGGAATGACTAAGCTGCAGTTGCAGAACTGGCCAGTGCTACTGACATGTGTGCAGGGGTGTCTTTGTTAAAGTGTGCACCTGACATGTGTCAGGGTGCGGATTTCCTCATGACCTCACGTTTTTGACCTAATTTTTTACCCTCTGTATAAATGCCTCTCTTTTGAACTTTAAGGTGACACTGAAAAACAAATAAAAATGGCTGCCCTTCATAAACTTTCTTGAATACTGGTGAATAGCCATTTTTGAGAAAACCATCCATTGATTCTTGAGATTTAACGTTAAGGTTTTCTCATTCCATGTTCATCTATAATTCTCTATTGCTGTACACGCTTTTTCTTGCTTGTTAGACTTTGTCGAGATATAGGTTGTATGAAAATTGGGATCTAGTGGTGTGCGGAGATTTTATGACTCTTGAAGCTAGATTGACAAAAATATCAAAAGGTGTCCGGTTTCACTATTAGAAGCAAATCCAAGAAGTTTTTTGGTAGAAGCCACAAGTCAAAAGTAAGTCGTCCAAGATTTAGTGTAATTGTACCACCCGGATTATAAGATAACTTTATTAGTGCATTGCTTTCACTGGTTGTAGAAGTTTGGAGAGTTTTACTCGATAACTATTATTATTGTGATTTTTCTTTATCACCAAAGATCTTGTCTTGTTTATTTATTACTCGTATCTATAAGTTAGCTACTGTTTATTGTGCATATTTGTTCAATTCACATCTAGATTTGAGTATATTTTACGGGTATTGTATATTTTTGTATATTTTATTGTCGCAATTTTAAAAAGGGTCGAAACGTGTTGAGTTTAGGGACTCCCTAGCCTCTTTTAGAGTCAATGCAGTTCGTGAAGGAGTTTTGTTTGGAAGTTTGGGATAGAAAGACAATATGTTACATTTTGGGGAAACAATTCAGATGTGGGTTGATGATGTCGTGCAATCACTCAAAATGAAGTTGGTTGAAAAGTTTGCATACCTGTTTATGTATGTTATATTCTAATATCATCATGAAGCTAGAAGCATCCTAGATGGGGCTGATTGGAATGACTAAGCTGCAGTTGCAGAACTGGCCAGTGCTACTATATAGGTTAAGTCAATTTAGTTATTTATGGGCTTTCAGAACATTGGAGAATTCTTTATTTGTTGTAGCAATTCTACCATATGACCACTGTTGATGCCTGTGTAATTTGGAAACTCAACAAAATATGGAAGGTTTTCTGTTGCTTCTATATAGCTCTTTGCTGTTTAGACCAGTCTGTGTTTTCCTGGAGATTTTTGGAAAATATGTTGTGCTTTTGAAGCTATGGATTTGAGCTTGGGAAACCATGTAGGAAATATAATTTGGCACTTACTATTTTGCAGAAAAGAGATTCCAGATTGGTGATAGATGTTATTTGTGTAAGAGGGAGTTTGAAATAGTAAACCAATTTTTTAAAGTGCCAGTTCATAATGACTACTGGGTTTCTACCGTTCTGTCGGAATCTCCTGGGTTGTAGTAGTTCGTATTAAAGGGTGAATCATTGGCTTGACATGGTGCTTTGAATGGAGGAAGAAAATGTAATTTTGGTTCCTCTTCTACTGGCAATATTTTAGGTTGCTTGAAACCGATGAAAAAAAGGTGCCTTTTTGTGATACTCTTGTGATGTATAAAATATTATAATCATAAAAAATTCACCTGTCTTTTCTATATTTAATCTAGGGTTCTGGCTGGATACTTTGTTCTTTCTAAACATGATAAGGAAATAGCTGATAATCTCTTCTTGTTCTGCAAACTATCAAGATTAGCTTGGATGGAAGCTTTGAAACCGATTTCCATTCAATGGGTACAATATGTCTGTAAACTGTTTTTTTCCCTAAGGAAATTTTGTTTGACTTCCTCATTGGCTTTGACTTATGCAGCTTGTTTATATTGGCATTTTATGCCTTACCAGTATGAAAATATTTATCTCTACTGTTTAATGGAAAATTAAAGAGCTTGAATTTTGTGTAAATCCAAGAGATCCAGATGATCCGTGCCGAAAATCATGTTGCAAGAACTTGTATATTTAAATTACCCAACAAGATTTCACCTGTGTTGGTTTTTTCTTTCTTAAGCAAACAAACATTTTCATTCCTCCCAAGAAATGTGGAAAGTTTTTACATCACTACCCAGTGTAGGGAGGAGACTAATGAAATAACCGCCGAACCTCCACAAGAAAAGGGATCTAACAGACTACCCATGATCCGGTGGAGCAACTTTAGATTCATATGTTACTAATCTACAGAAAAAAAAAAGTTTTTCAAATAGAGAGAGAATGAGTGAGAAAGATCATGTGCTAGGATTAGTGGCATGATGAAGATATTGGTATCGGTATCAGTCGTGGTCATATTGATATTATAGATATTGGATAATAAGTGTTGGTATCGGACATATATTGAATGGGAAAATTATGAAAAGTACAGCTAATGGGCTCATATTGGCTAATATATTGGTCGATATGAAAACACATCGCGATATTGTCTCAGTTTTAGAAAATATTGGTATTGGGGGTCCTATATCGATACACTATGAAGTATGGATACCGACACAGAATACTAACACGACACAATACCGACACGCTATTTTTTAAAAATTAAGGACATGACACGGTAAGGGCAAATTAATGAACACTATTTTTTTTTAATTATAATTAAAATTTTTAAATTATAATTACCGATTTAAAACAATAATTAAATTATTATGAATTCTGAGCCAATTTTTTTAATTTTGTTAAAAAATAATTTTACATGCTTATAAAATTATATTTTCATAAATTATAAAAAAATATAGAAAATTTAGCTTAGCTTATACACAGTATAAGATCATGAAAAATACATATTTATATATTTGCTTATTTTATAATATAAATAAATAAAATATAAATAAAGAGTAGGTAGCTAAAATTCAAAATGATAATGAAGTGGGCAAATTTCCTGAGGAGGATCGGGGATCCTGCTTTTTTGTTTTGGGCCGTCGGATGAAACCGATGGCCCATATTTTTTTATAATTTTTTAAACTTTCCTTCTCCTTTGTATTATATGCAGGCATAATATCAACGTCTCTCTTTCTCCAGTAACTTCTCTCTGCACAGTTGCTTCCTCCATCTCTGTCTTCGTATATTATCAACAGCCACCCTTTTTACCTCCTTGTCATCCCAATTGTTCTCTCGGCGTGATGCTCTACCTCCGATAAGATCAGGCCAGCTGCTAGCCGTGGGAGATTGACAACCTTGTAGAGTTTAGTTTCATGGTCTCCACTAATTAAGGTTTCTGATCGAGTGGATTCATAAAGCTCTTTGTCTATTTCTTTGTCGGTTTCTATCAGCTTCCATGACTTCTCTCCATCCAGATCCGACTAAAAAAATACACCTAGAACCCTACATGAGCTACGCCGTTGATGGAATATGTGCGGAAATGGTGAGGGTTATAAATAGAAATGTGCGGAATTGGTGTGGGTCATTCGTGGTTGTTGTGGTCGCCGCCATTGTTTTGAGTTAGAGGGAGTGTCATCGTCGTTCGTCATTCCATAACATATTGGACGTGTCTATAAATGGCGAGGGCTTTCGTTTCCCTTTCTCTAACTCTTTCTCTCTCCCGCTCTCTGAGCAAGATGGCGTGCTTCCAAAATGTGTCCATAACATATTGGACGTGTCCAAAGCATGTCCAAACATGTTGGGACGTGTCCGGAGCATGCCCAAATGTGTTGGGACGTGTCCGGAGCGTGTCCAAAACGTGTCCCAATGTGTCCAAGGCATGTTGGTGTCTGATACTTGTCAGATGCCGACACTTTGAGTCTGAGATAGTGTCCGTGTTTCATAGCTGAAACATATCAGTATTGGGGGAACCATAAAATGTTATATATATCAGCTAATATGATGCGCATCGGCTGATATTTTTATCCATGATGAAAGTTAAACATTTCTATGTAAACTGTGTTCACTTGCATGTTGGAGAAAACAGGATTACAATCACTGTTAGGAGATATTAGATTCCAATTATGGGATAATAGATTTTGTCCAAGCAACTAAATGAAAATTTCTTTGCATTTAGCAATGGTTCAATTTGTCTCTTGGTAAAAAATTTGGATAAGTTACCAAAGATCTATAGATTTGTATATGTATCGTGATTTTAGATTGTATTCTTCCTTTCCAGAAAGTGATGCGAAGGAGGTGGGAATTGAATCCAGCTCATTGGCTTAGAAAAATGGGTAGCCAACACTAGGCCCTTGATTGAGTATCAGTTAAGTTTGTTGGTGCTGTAGCATTTGGCATGAAGTTCTATTGTACTTTGACCTGTGAAGTCAGAGCTGTTTCTGTAACTTCATCAATATGTCTACATCCGTGCCACTCTTTGTTTGATGGACGTGTCTTTATGTATTGATATGTTTGACTTTTATATCTGTATCATTGAGTTTTTATATTGGGGAACTTGTGTCTGTTTCCTGCAGATTAAACCTCTTTGTGGTGGCAAATTGGAATTTGATAGCCCACGAGCTGTTGGGTTGATGGTTTTGGCTATTTCTGCTTCTCTTTTTCATGAAACCTGCTCGCAGTATATTCTGCAGAGATTATTGTCGTATGCAGCGGTGTTTTTTGGACGGATCTGTCATGCTCTTGTTCATGAGGTGGACAAAGATACCTTTTTGACATACCTACGTCATCATGGTGGATTGACATTTCTTTCTGCTTCCAAAGATGAAGGCTGTTTCTTGAGTAACACTGGAGGTGATGGCCTTAGAAAGGACATTATTCAAAGGACTAGCTATAATTGTACTTCACCACAAAGAAGTAATTGGGTTTCAGAAATCTGGTCTCAATGCATGTCAAGGCAGGCAGCAGTTCCACTTGAAAAACGCCAGATACAGGCCCATGTGGACGTATTGAAATCTGTGAAGCTTAGTTTTGCAGCTATAAAAAATTTATGGCAGTTGATAAATTCAGGATGCACAAGTGAAGCACTGACCGCATTGAGGTATGCTCTAGTCAGATATTTCATTACTGTATGTCCATATGACAATAATATATGTATAGCTACAGAGGTTTGTAAGCAGCTTGTAACAGATGTGAAAAATAAACGTAATGTTAAAAGAACTTATTTCATTAGGTACCAGAATTTCTAGTTTCATTTGACCTAGTGGCTGCTTGACTAGGGAACAGTTATTTGTGTAAGTGGTATAACAAACACTTCCACATGGATGGGGTCGAATGCAATTCCTTGGGGCAACTTAACTGCTTATCTAAGCATAGCCAGAAGAATAACAATATCATCCATAATCAAAGTACTTAAAAAGTGTAATCTACTCTGCAGTTTGTTCTTTGTTGCACTGTTTCAATACTCCCAGAAAATAAGTCAATATAAATGGGCAAAAGGAGTTTTAAAGACTAGCCATGTAGCATGTGACACAAATGCCTTTTCTAGAATTGTAGTTCTATTTCTTTTGTGATGTAGGGAAGGGGGAAAGGAGGGGAAGGGAAGGAAAAGAAATTGGGAGGAGGAATAGAGAGAACAAAATCATAATCACTCAAATTTCATTTAACTCATTAATAATTCAAATAATAGAGTTAGGGTTTTTATATAGAAAAATCATATTCTTAAGGTAATTTAGAAACAAATATAATTGTCTAACTAAATATGTTATAATTTTCTAAAATAAAATTAAAATCTTTCAAATAAAATAAAATCAAATGAAATAAAATCTTTTTTAATTAAATATAATTAAATATCTTCTAATTTAGAATATTTTCGATATTTGTATCAATTTTTCCTGGGTGGCTGGGACTTGACCCCATTGAGTGAAACTTTTATAGTCAATCATCCAACCACAAGTTGAGTGGCTACGTGTCCTCCGCCGAGGTTGGGAGACAAGTGTGAGTGAGGGCTGAAGTCTAACTGTGCTACCAATGCGTCCAAAAGGAATAGGACTTGAGCTTGGAGATGAGCAATCCTGCTGACTTTATAGAATTCTAAAAGATTTGGGTGTAACTATTAGAGTGTCTCTCTAGAAATTCAAGTATTCTTGGGCTCTAGTCGGCCAATCCAACAGATAAGGAAGCGTTGAACCGCTCAATCCTTGGTAAACATAATTTGCTCATTTAGAATAGTATCAATTTTATCTATGTGCCGACAGAGTAGAGAGTTGTGTAGGCGTGGGTGGATGTGCAATATGTGGCGCATTTGGGGTTCATCCAATGGGTTAACTAGTGGGTTAAAATTATTTTATAAGTGATTAAATTTTTAATATTGAAAATATCATGAAAATCAAAATGAGATGGAATATCAATAACATATGCATTTGATTTAATCTACTGTAAAATTTTAAATGGACCAGCATTATGGGCCTGCAATTTAGAAACGGGCCCATATAGGCGTTGTTCTGGCCTGATCTGAACCATAACATAATATTCAATATTAAATTCAACATGTCGTTTATGAATATTAGGTTGAAGTTTATATGAGGCAGTACTTGCTTTCAATTGTTTATTGATCTTGATACGTAAGTCAGGAAGATATTGTGCAAAAATTTTGGCCATCATGAACACACTAATATGTGGGGACATTGGGATAAGGGCTAATGGCGTTCGAGGTTTGTAACCATGTACAATTTTCAATGGACTCATGCCTATGGACCTATTAACAGAGCTATTATATACAAGTTGAGTGGTGGGAAGGATCAGGTTCTAATTCCTAAGATTGTCCTGAACCAAACAGTGTATTAAGTTACTTAAACTCTGATTGACAATTTTAATTTGACCGCTTGTTTGAGGGTGGTAAGTAGTGAAAAACTTTAGTTTGGTACCAACCAGATGCTACAGGGTCCTCTAAAAGTGTCTGGTAAAACATACGCCTCTATTAGAAATAATAGTCTTAGGAAAATCATATAACTTGACAATTTTAGCAAAGTAAAGTCGAGCAACCCGAGAAGCATTAACAGTTTTACTATAAGAAATGAAGCGAGTTATTATAGAGAAACGATCCACAATAATAAAAATGGAATCATACTTCGTAGTTGTACGTGGGAGCCCAAACACAAAATCCATGTTTACATTCTGCCAAGGACCATTATGTACAGGTAGAGGGGTGTAGAGGCCGGTGTTTCGCCTTGTATGTTTGGCTAGCTGGCATATTCGACAAGTACTGATGATTCTGGTCATGTCTTTCTTCAAACTATGCTAATAAAATTTCCATTCAATCTCCTCTGTTATTTTATCATGTCCGAAATGGCCAGATAGACCGCCAGTATAAATCTCCCAGGCTATGAATTCTTCAACAAACGTTTTAGGGATGTAAAGTTTATTAACTCGAAATAAGTAATTATCCTGAATACGAAAACTTTCCGTGGTGCCTGAGTACCTACATTGTAAAGTTAGGTAGATTTTCCATCAATTTTGCTTATATTAGAAAGTCGGAGCCAATATTATAGCCCAAAATGTAATAAAACTTGTAAAAGAAACAGAAAAAATATAAAAACAAATAGGAACTTGGGAAAAATATGACATATCATGAATCATTACAGAAAAAAGAAAAAGAATTAATAATAATAGAAAAAGAGAAATAAAAAGAAAAAATAATTAAAAAATAAGAATAATTAAGTAAAATAAAAATTAGAAAAAAATCTCTTAAATATGAATTATGAAATTTTGGTAATTAAAAAATTAAATAAATTTTGAAAAAGGAAAAAAAAAGAATAAAAATGGGCAAGTCATCTAAGTTATGAGGAGAAAAGGATGGAGAGGGAGAGCAGATAAATACAGGAGAGAGAGAGAGAGAGAGAGAGCAAAGGAAGTACCTGGAGAACTGGAAACAGAGAACCCTATCCAGCTGCCCAACTTCGAGAAAGAGGAGTCTGCCAGCAAGTAGAAATAGGTATTTTCTTAAATGAAGTGGGTTTAAATGTACTAGTTTTTACTTCAATTATATATTTTAATTTTTAAAAAGCTCTTGCACCCAGCCCTACGAGGCGTGCACCTACACCTCTGCAAAAGGCATGCTTCTTGTGCCTCTTCAAAAGGCATGCACCTCATAGCCCTCTCCTTGCCCTAAGTATTTTAGGTGCACACCTGTGCATCATGGGCCTAAGCGCACCATTGCCAACCTTGGTCTGCAACTTTATGTAGATGGATTCCATAGCCCCTTTTTTGTTTCATAACGGATCATTATTGCAAGTCATTGCCATTTTATAATTCTTCTTTGATATTCTTCTACAATTTTAGGTAGTTAATGCATTTTTTTTAGATGTACCTCTATGGATAAGCCTTGGTATAAGAATGAGGTTCTTATGTTATGATTGGGAAATCATGGATTCAGATCACATAAGCCATCTCTCCACAATGTTATGGATTCGAACTTCTGACTTTCTCCATATCTTACAATGTGAATGTCATGCATTGAGGCGCCCTTTTTTCTACTAGTACATGCCATATTTGCATACTATTCGTATGACACGAGTCCGCGTGCACACACACACATGTATATGTATGTATGTATGTATATATAGATATATATATACAATGATTAGCAGCGATCAATTGGAGTGGAAATGGAACTCGAGAGTCTGAAGTTTGACAAATGATGACCTTGATTCAAGGTTTGATAGATATGGGGTTCCTGAAAGCAATTGGGTTTCTCATTGATTACTCCTATGAAAAATGACATTTCTGCATACTGCATACTGAACCACGCATACCGGAGTGCGAATCCTGTAACTATGTTTTAAATTGAGTTGAAGTTAAGATGTATGGGAGTATTTCATTTGAGGTGAGACTAGTTTGGTTGCTGCTTGTCAATGATGAATGCCAATTTGTGGTTGACAACTGCAGGCCATTGCAAATGGAGATTTCTGAGATACACATAGTTGTATACCCCCGGGTGAGCGAGTGGCAAGGTAGAGAGAGTTGAGGGATGGATTTGGGGCCCAAGGTAGGGATAAAACATATATTGTCCACTATTCTGCATTGAAGAATTTGATGGTTCCGCTTTTTGTCCAAAACATCAGTTCTCAATTTTATTTTGGTGCTCCTGCTTTTACATATTTTCCTGTTGACGTAGTTGCTTATCCTGTAAATCTCTTTTTGAACCTTTCAACTGTAATAATTCAAAGATTATTGGTGCTTGCAGGAGCTTCAAGGAAGAGTTGGAGATCATAAGGGCCGACTCACTCGAATCTGCTGGCACATTAGCCTTCAGCTTGCAATATATCCAGATGGTGAAGTTACTGGCAAAGTTATGGGAGCACTACCTGCCTACTGGTAAGCGCTTCCATTGGATGGTGCAGTTGGACCTCCTCCTTGGGAAACTGGACAAAAGGCTTCTGGAGCTGAGATATAGGTTCATTGGATTAAGTAAAGAGGATGAGTTATATATATTGGAGCTGGTACTGCTTAGCTGTGTGCTGAGGCTGTCCAGATTTCTAGTATGCTGCAAAACTTTGAAGAAGCTATCAAAAACAATTTCACATGTGGTCCTCTTTTGTGAGGAACATTCTATTGTACCTTCTGACTTTGTTAATCAACTTGCAAACGTACTGCAAGAACGTGCCACCTCTTTCAATGGGGACTTTCACAACCCTCTTCATTACAAAAAGCTGCTTGACTTATTCTCCTTGAAGGATTTTGTTCTCTCCCATAGAATTAAGCACATGAAGGCAGACCTGCAATTTCCTGGTTTCGATTCTGAAACTCGACTTCCTTTCATCTCAGGATTACCTGTTGGTATTCCTTTGGAAATTACTCTATATAATGTAACAAGTGAAAATAGGCTATGGATAAAGATTTCTTTGGATGAATTATGTGAGTTTGTCTTTATGGACCCAGATCAATTTGGAGACTGTAATGAGGTCACTAGAATTTTATTTAATGCACCCTTTTATAGTACTCCAAGAGCAATTGCTTTCACATTGAAGGTTAGCATGGGCATTGAATGTTTGTTGGAGGATTTTCGGTTGGTGGAAGTTCATGGCGGACCTAAGCATCCCCTAATTTACCTTTGCCAGGAAAAGGAAGTTCATCTCTTCACGGTTACTAAGTGCTAATTTATTCAAGGTATGAATTGAGCAAAATTTGTGGAAGTCCTTTGATAATCTTTTCCTTTCGGATGTAACATTCTTTGAACTGAACATGGTTGGTGGCAGGTTGAGGGCTTCTTTTCACGGGACTGACCTCTCCTCCCTCCAAAAAAAAAAAAAAAAAACAAAAGAAAAAAAAATGGAAAAAGTAGATTGGAAATTTTTACTTTCTTCTTTACAGAGTCTGTGTTATATGTTTTGTCTTTGTCCTGGAAGTCTTAATTCTCATAATTTTTGTGTAAGATTCTTAATGATTAGAATACAGAGGGGTTATGTATTGCTTGATTCTTTATTCCTCTCAACTTTTCCATTTAAGCAAGAGGATTTGGTCTGCTGATGCTTTGGCTGCATGGTTTTTCTGAGTGTCCTTACGTGCTGCATTTTAAAACAAATTTTATCTGTTCTTGTATGCTATTCTTATTGAAAATCAAAGGCTCCGGGCTAAATCCTAGGTCTGATACGATATTTAATGGAATTCACAATAATGATAGGTTGCAGGTGGAGAGGTCTTTTATTTTCCCCTGTATATGTGTGCGTGTGTCATGTTCTTTTGTTTCTTTTCTTAATGATGTTTTGGGCTGTCCCAAAAAGTATTTATTGTTATTACAGCATATAAGGAGAGGACGTTTCTTTATGGTTTTCAGCAGGGTAAGCATTCAAACGGCTATGTTTGCCTGATCTCAAAGGGACTGCAAGGGCTTTATTTGCCATCTTGATGCGGACATCCGAGATGAAGATTTACTTTGATTTGTCTTCCAAATTAGATTTGATTTTATTTTCATAGCAGTTTTAATTATTAATTAGATTAGATTCGATTTTTTTATTTAGTAAAGATTTGATTTTATTTCTCTTTGATTCTACTTTCCAATTAGGAGTTATTTGGTGGTGATTTTATTTTCAATTTTTTAGGCATCGGGTTCTCTATATAAGAACCCCTATTTCTATTCTTTAAGGACACAGATGATTGATGAATGAATGTTTGAGAAATTGATTGCAATCGAGCAATTGTGACTTCCTTTCCCCACTCTCCTTTGGTGTCTTCTCCTTATTGTCTGTACTCCTCTAGTATTTGTTCCTGTCTCTACTCCTCTATTGTTATTCTCTCTACTTTTTCCCTCCTCCCTACATCACATCTTCTCTGTCTTTGTCATGAAGTATACTGATATAGTACTGAAGCGGTTCTATTGATATGTTACTGCAGCTGATGAAATGCTGAGGATTGTTGAACTGCATTGCTGGACTACCGAGCTGTTATTACCATATTATGGTGCTACTGCTATACAGATGGCAAGACTAAATTACAGAACGCTCAACAACTAAACAGAAGATCAGTTAGCACACCAGAATTTAGGTAAGAAGGTCCATTCAACAGAAGAAGCAGAATGGCTGCTTGGCTTGGTTAGTTCTTTGTCATTTCCCTCCGAAACTGTTTTGTATACTATAAATAGAGACCATGTACTATATAATCAGGTATCGAAAATGTATATGAATTGAATGATTTGAAGCCTGATTTCTTCCCCAAGGTCTACTCTCCTTTGTTTCTTTCTCCTTCTTGTTTAAATTGTCCAATTCTCTTCTTCTCAAGTCTGTCTTCTCCCTTCCAAATCTGGATTTCTACTTCTTTGTTCTGAATTTTACTAAGTAAGTTCTCCACTTCATCACAATTGGTATCAAAGAAGGTCCATTCCTTGGCCAATCACTCTTGTTGTATCAAATGTCCTCTAATGTTTTTTCTAAAAAATGCAAAAATATTAGCTCTAAACACCAAGAATCTGTCAATAACTGAAGTCCTTGAATTGTTGATATAAAGACTACTGTACATGGCTGTCCCTATCGATTAAGTAACCTTCTTGCTACAGCTCTTCATTTTCTTACCACTTCTTGAAAATCTTTTGTTGGTTTTGAGTGCATTTGTCAAGTTCAAAATGTACGGATCTGTAATGTTTTATACATTCTAGATTGCATCTGGTAGTTGCTACTATAGCAGCAGTTAATGAAACAACAATTACACAATCTTGAAAATGGGCTTCAGTTCAGAAACTCAGAATTCATTTCGCTTCTTTGCAATTGTTCCTTCAGCAGCAGGCTAGCTATAGGTACAGGAACCAGACGCAGGTCAGCAACAGGCCAGCTGCAGGTACAGCAGCAACCCAGTTGCTGGTACAACTCCAAACTGATTCCAGCAGTTCTTGGTTTTGAACAAGATGGGACGTTGGCAACAACGAATTATAAAATCTGATAAAGTATTTCTTTAGAAAATGGATCAATGTTTCATGCCTTGATGATATTATTTGTGCAAATTGTGTTACCCTGGAAGATATTGATTCTTTGGGTGATGAAGAAGAAAATACTGATGATGATAATGAGGATGAAGATGATTCACCCGCCTCATGATTTAATCAATTAGAGTTATTAGCCTCTTTTGGAAATCTTGAACTAGATTATTTAGAGGAAAGTAATTCAATATCAGATTTTCAACAATCAGGTGAGGATATTGACATTCTGAAGCCAGCTGAAGTGCATGAAATCTATAATGCCGCTCATCCTTCTCTTCAAATTCAGGAGTACCAATAACCAAATGCATGGTTACCTCTTCAGCCAAGATGTTCCCAAGATGTTTTTGAGGAGCTTATCAAAACTGATTGGGGTTTCAAGCAGCCTATGATCACCTTGTTGGTCCCCTCCACCGTGCTGCTTCTCTTGAGTTCACACCTCAAACTCAAAGGAAGAATTTTTATTAACAAGATCATCTCAGCAGCTAGCTATTGGGTCTTTTAAAGTTAGCAAATTAATTACCATTGCCCTGTAAAGAATATTTTCGGAGCTACAGCCATTTTACTCTACTTGTATGGTATAGTATAGTTGGACAGTGGCTAGATTGTATTGTATTTTCTTTAGCATGATACCTCACATTCTATCTCTGAGGACAAGGATGCTTTCACGGGAGAGTATTGGCATAAAGTATACTAATATAGTACTGATTTGGTTCTGCTGTTGTGCTACTGCTGCTAATGAAATGCTGAAGACTGTTGAACTGCATTGCCGAACTGTTATTTCCATATTATGCTATTCCTGCTCTAAAGATGGCAAGTCTAAGTAACAGAATGCTCAACAACTAGACAAGATCAGTTAGCACACCAGGATTCAGGTAAGCAGGCCCATTTTTCTTCACTCGGTTAGCTCTCTGTTAGTTTCCCTCCAAAACAGGTTTATAAACCAGTGCTACATAATCAGGTATCAAAAATGTGTGTGAATTGAGGTCTGATTTTGTCCCCCAAGATCTATTCTCCCTCATTTCTTTCTCCTCCTCGTCTGAGTTGTCTAATACTCTTCTTCTCAACTCTGTCTTCTCTCTTCTTAATCTGAATTTCTACTTTGCTCTGAGTTTTACTGAATAAGTACTCCACTTCATCGGTCTTCCAGGCCATAAATTTCCTTACAAGCAATACTACTCTCTAATTTCAATTCTCAGTTCTTGAATGCATATGCTTGCTGACAATAACTGGTGCTTGATTGATTTATCCGAGTAAGTCTTCATCAAGCCAGCTGTTGCAGCAGTTGCAGATCGCAAGCATGTTTCCAGGTACTTTTGTGTTTAGAAGATGAAAGCGTAGAAGATTTAAGTCAAAATGCTGGGATCATGGATGATTGCGGCTTGTTGCCTGGAATCAGTAAAAGCAGGCCAGTAAAATTGAGGGGCAAATGGATTTCTTTTGCTGAGTAAATGGTAATGTTGGCTATTACTATGATTTTGCCGAAGCATTCTTGTTCTCCAAGGCATCCATAGATGTGTAGTTTAGTGTCATAATACATGAATAAAATAGTATGCAAATAATTAATAAAGGATAAAATTATTTACTTTTTTTTTTTACTCAGTTACTGCAATGAGGCTTCGTGCCAACCCCCGATCCTACTCCCACAGCAGTTTTCTCAATTCTATTGAAGGATCGATTATTCATTACTGATATGACAATACTGATAGTGCGTCGAACTCTTTATTCTGACCTAGATTTTGACAATCACCAATTGAGATTGGGCGATGTTGGAGCTGACCCAATTTGAGATATTTGGGAAAAAATATCAATGATATATGTGGCGATGCTATGGCGCCAAATTTTCTTCTAGACACAGGAAAAAGTAATCATATATTATTCTTTATGTATTTTTGTACTTTCAATATTAAATATGTAAGAGTAATTAGATGACTCATATATGCTATGATGTATATAGGACTGGACATATGATTTATGGTGAAAAAATGAAGCATATCTGGTAGAAGTTTAACTATAAGAAATATCTCAAGAAAATAATAATGGCGGCGAGCTTTTGCTTATGATATGACAATAAATTTCTCTAGTTATTGTGAATTTTATTCAATTTTAGAATGATGCATATATTAACAATAATTAACTAATAAAGAAAATTAGAAGATGTCGAGTGGATGGTTTTTTGTGCATGATGGAGGTAATATTTCTTGGAGTTTCAAGAAGTAGGCTAGTGTAACGAAGTCCAGTTGTATAGGGCTTAAACATGGCCAAGTTAGATAACATATTTGTAGAATACGATCATTAATATTGACTTTGATAAAATCAATTTAAAATTTGACAAATCCTCTAGTAAAAAATATTAGCAAATATATGGTATTTAAAATATTAA
>JAOVVI020000363.1:0-33608 GCA_028571085.2 Nepenthes alata
GCGAAAGCAGTAGTGGTAGCGGTAGAGGTGCGGCTGCAGCGTGGCAACATAGCGGTGGAATGTGGAAAGGAGGGTGGAACGGAGCAAAGTGCGAAAGGGAGCTCACGCCGTTCACCATCTTCCGTCACACTTATAAAATCAGAGTGAGTGAAGAGCACCACCTGTGAGAGGATAGAAAGAAAAATAGAGAGATAAGAGGGAATAAGAGTTTCCTTACTCTAGAGATTGATTTTTTGGTTTTGTCTCAGGTGGGTTGCTGGTATTCTCTTTTGGGGTTGTTTGTAACTGATTTTACATAGTAAAATTTTATTCGAAATTTATCCTATAGTTTTTCCTTGATTGAGAAGGATTTTTCATGTTAAAAATTATTGTGTATTGTTGTATTCCTTGTGCTCACATTCTTGGTGGCTGACGACCGATGTGGGGGTTCGGGTTTTTTTGCTGTGACCAGGTTGTGTGTGAATCCAGGTATTGAACCCCAATAAGTGGTATCAGAGCCAGGTTGTAAACCTTCGATTTGACGGCACCGACGTTGAGGAGCTTGTCATTTAGTGTGGAGCGGGAAGGAACGGTAAAAGCACTTTGAAGGCCGAGGTGGAGTGCAAGGGAGAATGATTCAACGGCGGAGGAGCCGTAGGGGAGTAGGTCTATTCCAGGTTCACTAGAGTGAAAGAATGTATCATTCAGGCTTGCGAATGCCAACGCCAGGATCCCAATTGAAGGGAATCTGTCGAAAGACAGGCGATGACAGTCGCCGGGTAAAGGCGAAAGCTCCCCCACAAGGTCATGAGGGAAAGTTTGTTGGGTTTGGTCATTCCCTTATAAGTAGCTCAACAAACGGAGGTATCATCGGAAGATCGCACAGGGATTGTGCAAAGTTTGGAGTGTTGCAAGCTAGTTGCAGCAAAGATTAGAGTGACCGATTTGCCGAAATGGACAAATGTCGGAGAGACCGTTTTGCTGGAGTGGGCAAATGGCGGAGCCGGCAAGGGCAAGGGCAGAGCCAGGCAGGGTTAAGGGCGAAGCTAGCAGGGTTGCAAGAGGACGGCCGGCCGGATGGCTGGGCAGCAAGAAGCAGGCTAGAAAGGCTGGCCGGCTCCTGCTGGCCAAGCTAAGATCAGACGCTAATGCAAAAGGACGACCAGGAAATGCCAGTTCAAAGGAGTCGACCTGGCGGAGTTAGCAGATAACTTTGCAGAGTGGCCAGCAGGCTCTGAGGAGTAGGTGGCAGGCTTTTCAGAACAAGCAGTTGTCTTTCACAGTTGGTGAGCTGTCTTTGCAAAGCATGCGCTGTCAGGGAAAGTGTAGGAACTGGTGAAGGCACAAAAAATGACAAAGTTGGTGTGACAAATTATTTACAAGATCAGGCTAGGTGAACAGAAGAAATTTGGAGCCGGCGTCATTATAAAAGCGCACCAGGCGCTTCAAAAGATGTAAGCGGTAGCGGCCGCAGTGCGGCAGCGTAGCGGTGGAACGTAGAACAGAGTAAAGTGCGGAAGGGAGCTCTCGTCGTTCATCGTCTGTCGCCACACTTGTAAAATCAGAGTCAGCGAAGAGCACCACCAGTGAGAGGAAAAAGAAAAGAAAAACAGAGAGATAAGAAGGAATGAGAGTTTCCTTACCCTAAAAATTATTTTTCTTATTCTGTCTCGGGTTGGTTGTTGGTATTCTGTCTCGGAGTGTTTGTAACCGATTTTATATAGTAAAATTTTATTCGGAGTTTGTCCCGTAATTTTTTCCTCGATTGAGAAGAATTTGTTACGTTAAAAATCGTTGTGCATTCTTATATTCATTGTGCTCACATTCTTAGTGGCTGACAGGGGGGTTCGGGTTTTTCCGCTGCGACCGGGTTGTGTAAATTCGGGTGTCCGACAAATCGGTCTCTCCGACATTTGCCCACTCCAGCAAATCGGTCACTCCGATTTTTGCTACAGCCAGTTTGCAGCACTTCGAATTTCACACAAATTCTGTACAATCTTTCGATGACACATCCGTTTGTTGAGCTACCCACAACGGAGTTACCACACCCAACAAACTTACTCTTGCTTCTATGTAGATATGAAGAATAATGACAAAGTTTCATGTGAAGGATCCTCTTCAATCATGTCTGCAACAATAAGAGAGGCTCATAACTAATTGTCAAGAAGGCGACAAACTAGAGGTACTATGATATCTTGATGCTTCATCACCACGGCCACACAACTAGCCAGTTTATGAGACTATTGAAGCGAGCAATATAAAATCTCTTACTCCACGATCTTCAAAGCTTGAATTTAAGTTTCTGCCATCCCATGTTTGATATACATATTTGGGTTAATCATCTTCATTCCAGGTTATTGTTTCCAACCATTTGAATGAAGTTGACGAGGAGAAAGTTCATCCATGTGTTGATAGAGTACGAGAATGTTCTCAGCTGGACCATAGCCAACATAAAGGGGATTGATCATCTATCTGCTTGTACAAAATAAGATGGTAGAAGCCTACAAGCCAACCATAGAGTACCAGAAAGATTGAATCCCAACATGAAGTAGTGAGGGAATAAGTCTTTAAGTTGCTAGATTTCGGGATTGTATATTCAATCTTGGATAGTACATGGGTGAGGCCAGTACAAGTAAACCCAAAGAAAGGAGGCACATCCATGATTATCAATTATAACAATGAGCTCGTTTATACAAGAACAGCCATGGGATGAAGAATGTGCATTAACTAAAGAAAGTTGAGCATGGCAACATGCATTGATCACTTTCTTTTCACTTTTATTGATCAAATAGTGGAGAGGCTTGGCGAACATGTATTTCTTTCTTGATGGTTACTCAAGATATAACCAAATTGCTCTGGAAGATTAAGAGAAGACTGCCTTCACATGTCCTTATGGTACTCATGCATTTCGAAAAATTCCTTTTGGATTGGATAATGCACCGACCCTTTTCAAGGGTGTATGATGGCAATATTTTTGGATATGGTGGAGCAATTCTTAGAGATATTCATGTATGACTTGTTCCATTTTTTTCTCTTCCTTTGATGGGCGTTTGAATAATTTAAAGTTGGTTTCAAAGAGATGTCAGGATATAAACTTAGTTTTAAATTGAGAGAAATGTCTCTTTGTGGTTCAAGAAGGAATTGCGCTTCAGCAAAAGATTTCGACTAGAAGGATTGAAGTGCACAAAGCCAAGGTAAAGGCATTGAGAAGTTATCTCCACCACACTCAGTCAAGGCTATAAGAGTTTTTTTGGACATGCAAGGATCTATCAAAGATAGATCAAAAATCACCAAACCATTTTGTGCCATACCAGTTAAGGACACTCTTTTATAATTTTACAAGTAAATGTTTGGAGCCTTCAACATCTTAACAAAGAAGTTAGTTTCAGCACATATCATTGTTGCTTAGAATTAGGCCGTACCATTGCTAAAACTAACAAAGAAGTTAGTTTTAGCACACTCTTTTATAATGTCGTGGGGTTGTTTAAGGGAAATAAAATGACAGGATGCTATGGATGGTCTACTATGCAAGCCAAACTCTTAGCAATGCATGATAGAATTATGCCACAACAGAGAAAGAGCTTCTAGATAAGATGTTCGCTTTTTGCAAGTTGGAAAAGGATGCCAATCTGAGACTCATTAGATGTGTCCTTCAACAAGAATTTGACTTGAAATTAGAGACAAAAAGGATGGAATAATGTGACAGCCAACCACCACTCAAGAATTGAGAACAATAACATTAAGCATGAAGAGGAGTCCATAAACGAAGTGTTTCTTGATGGGCACCTATTTGCCCTTGCCACAGCCAAGGGGTCATTAGAGAGTAAATTCCTTCATCCTGTGCGCTAATTGTGCCTTTGCTGAATGTTTGATTTCAACAAAGGAAGAAGTTTGTGTCCAGTGTCAAGCATTTTTTCTGGGAGGAATCATTCTTATACAAGTTGTGCGCATATCAAATGATTAGATAATGTGTGCTCGAGGAAGAGTTGGAGGTTATTCTTCAATGTTGTCACTCATCTAATTATGATGGTCACTTTGGAGCCACAAGGACTGCAACTACAATATTGCAATCTCGGTTATATTGGCCACCTATTCAAAGATGGATATACCTTTGTCTTCACATGTGATTGACATCAAAGGAGTGGTAACATTTCCTAGACAAATGAGATGCCACTTCAGACCATCTTGGAAGTGGAGTTGTTTGATGTTTCGGGCATTGGTTTTATGGGACCAATCACCCCATCCTATGGAAACCAATACATCTTAGTAGTCGAAGTATTTGTCTCCAAATGAGTGGAAGTCATGACCTTGCCTACCAATAATGCCCAAGTAGTGTTGAAGTTTCATGAAGAAGCACATGTTCACAAGATTTGGTATAGCACAAGCAATCATAACTGATGGAGGTACACTGTCTAAATCCTCAATATGCCACCTCTTGAAGAAATATGGCGTAAGTATATGCATTGAGTTGCTATGACTTACCATCCTCAAACAAGTGGCCAAGCAAATGTTTCCAAAAAAAAAATTGAAGAGGATTTTTTAGAAGACATCGAGTTTTTCTAGGAAAGATTGGTCCTTGAAGCTTGCTAATGCACTACGGGCCTACCACACCACATTCAAGACTTGCATGCCTCTTATAGACTTGTATTTAGCTAGGCACATCACTTATGGTGGAATTGGAGCACAAAGTCTATTAGTGATGAAATTGTTGAATTAACAGATGAGGGTCAGGGGGGAGGAGATGTTGATAAAATGTAATGAGTTATTTGCTAAGGAGCCAAACTTATGAGAATACCTGAATATATAAGGAAGAAAAAAATAAAGAAGTGGCATGACAAACACATCATCCACTTTCAAGCCGGGCGATTGCATCTTTGTATATAATCCAAGGCTTATGGTGGTTGAGATCAAAGTGATCAAGTCCTTTTATGGTGGTTCATGTTTTTCCTCATGAAGCCAAGGATATTAAGATGGGGAATCACAAAAGCTTCAAGGTCAATAGGTAGAAACTCATAGACTATACACAATGGTTTTGATTGACAATAGATAGCAACTTAGTTTCTTAGTTTTATTTATTCTCTTTAGTTACTCACTTTTTTCTTCATGAATAGTTGTTTATGTTTTTACCTCGTTGTGAAATCAGTTTTGGGGTAGAAGAATGCATTAGGAGTATGATGCTCCAACCTCTTTACCTTGTGGACATCCAAGGGAGTCTTTGTAATAACTCGATTATATTTATCAATAAGTCACTTGATGATACTAAAATTAACTTATAATTATATCATATATGTATTTATTACTACAACATAGAATCATTTCTTTCCAAAAAAATTATATTTCTACCACTGCAAAGCTAAGGCTAATGTATTCATATCATCATAAGTTTGGTAAATTACTTCATGCTCAAATTACTCTTAATCAGCCCACAAGGCAATGCCAAGAAAGTTTCACCACACGTCTGTGATTTGGCAGTCCATCAATCACTCGATATCCCAGATACCCATCTCATAATATAATACCTATTTGTTCTATAAGAAAAATAAATATATCTTTGATATTAATGGAATGATTTCAATATAGGATAGTGCGGATTACATTAAACTATCTTGGCACCCATATCGTCCGAATAAAATAGTATTTTCATACATTTTTCTTTACTTTATCCATAACACATAGAATGAAGTATTGCACTACATAAAACTATAACATGAAGTATCCAAAATCGATATACTAGTAATTCAATGCCATCTTAATATGTAGTTCTTTACCCAATTCCACCAAAATTGGCTATTAACAATAGAAGTGTGAATGGCAATTAAGGAAATGTGAATAAACAAAATATCAATATAACATATTAGTATCAATTTAATAATTAAATGGATATCCAATGTATCCTAACATGTCTTTTATTTTCTTCAAATATCAAGATTAAATAAGTACTTTAAATTTGTTAATTAAAATTCATCGCAACACTTTATAAATTATTATTTATTAAAGTTACAATTAAACAAGTAAAAACTAATTGAATTATCCCAATATATATCCATAGAAGATTATTTATATAACCAATACTCCAAATAATCACCAAAACATTTTTTACCACCAAATAATTAATTATTATTCTAAAATAACACATTAAAATTTCAAAAATATTCTTATTTTCCATTTTCTCATGCACAGTACAGTGAAAGAGCCGCTCCACCTTGTTGCAGCCGCTCCCCTGCACAGATAAACAATGCCACGACAAATCCTAACAATAAGTCAAGCCATTGTTTTTGCCTCCACAACGACCGACTTCGATTCTTGCTTAAATTCGAATTATTCATGAATATTTGACATAGAAGATTTATCAAAATCATATATGATCTTTATAAATTTATTAGAATCGAATTTACCTATCAAATGTTACAAATCAACCCTCGATTTTATAAAATTTTTCTGAATCCCTATTTTTGCACCATCTTCGCTTTTCTTTCAAATTTTACTATATGAGAAAGATTTGACACAAAATATAATCATTCAAAATACTAGAAAGACATAGGATAGTAGAATAACAAGCAAATTAAAAAATTACTTACTCAAATTGGTTATTTAATCTCTTATCCTTCCTCTATTTTTAGATGACTTCTCCTCCTCTTTCTCAAATTTTGCCTTTAATTCTTGCCATTTTAAAATCAATTTGACTAGTATTATAACCCATTTATATCTCAATCCATTTCATGTTCTACTTGTTGTAATTTTCTTATTCGAATTCTACCTAATTAAACCTAATTTTGATATATCCTCACTAATCTTCTATTTTGTGCTACCTAACCATTTCAACCATAATTCTCATGATTTCACCTAGTGTTGCTGTAAATTTTTCAGTTTAGCCAGATAGGGTTCATGCTTGCAAGTCACAAATTCATCCTCCACTAATTCAACCAATTTCCACTATTTCTTTTCTTCATCTTTCAACATCCCTGTTTTCTTCTCTCTTCTTTTGTTATAGGCCCACTTAAATTTATCAGAGTAAAAATGTTAAAATAATAACAATTGGTTCAACCAGGATCCAAATAAATATATTATATGATAAAAATTTGGGATGCTATAGTCTTGTTTGCCTCTCTTCTTTCATCTACACATTGACGACAATTTATGTTTAGGGGTCAAAAGCTTTTTAGAATTTTCGAATCGGATTTGAGTATCTTTTCTAAAGCTGAAACAAAATTTTCAACTAGTTTGGCATTTTGCGTTCAGCATCTTTTTTGTTGTGGTTGGTTTAGCTTGACGCATGGATTAAAATATTGCTATCGAAATTGGTACCAGTCACGGTTATATCGTTATTGAATATATAAGATGAAAAAAATATATAAAAATTGTAAAATAACAAGACCATACCGCCCAATATTTTAAATATAGGATGATATATAAACTTTATCGGTCGATACGAAAATATATTGTGATATTATTGTAGTGTTAGGAAATATCTTTATTAGGGGGCCCGATATCAATACATATTGATCACAAATGAAAATATAGTTATCAGTACTAATATCGATCACAATCGTATCGGTATCAAATATATCGGACAAAGTTGGGATTTAGCCAAAACACCCACAGCTGGCATGGTGGAATAATCCCGAACCCTCCATCACACGTCAACAAGCAAACACTTGAATACAAGGAACACACCAATGCATAATGATTTTTAAATGGAAAATCCTTTCAAACCATAGAAAAAATTACGAAATAAATTTCGAATAAATTTACTATAAAAGTGACCGATTATAAAAATAACTCATCTAAAATTCCTTCATCACAATCCGAGTGAAAAACTGATTGATTATAACCCCCAACACGCCAAGTAACCCACAAGAGAAAGCACACCGAGAGAAACAAGCAATTAAATGATAACTTGTCTTAAAAAACAACACTAGAACAATATACCCAATTTTGGCAAATAACGTGAGAAATTCTTTTAAAACTAAGGGAAAAACTACATGATAAATTCTGAATAAATTCATTATAAAAGTGACAAGTTACAAAAATAACCCCCTCCGAAATCTCTTTACTATTGAATGACTAGTTAAATACAACTCATAACACGCCTAACAACTCATAAGAAAAAATATACTGAAAGAAATGAGCAACCAAACAATAGTATGTCCTAGAAAAAAACTAAACAATATACCCGACCTTGACAAATAATGAAAATCAAATTAGATCTCAATCCAAATCCCTTTACTACAATCCGAGTGAATGACCTATTGAACACAACTCACAACACACCAAATAACCCATAGGAGAAAATACACTGAGAGAAATGAGCAAATAAACGGTAATACATCCTACAAAAATAATATTAGAGCAACGTATCCAATATTGGCGAAGAACAAAAACCTTAACTAGATGCCAAACCTCTTCTTCTTCTCTCTTTCTATCTTCTATCTCTCTGTGTGGCATTCCTTATGTTTCAAAATGATTTCGAATGTCTTAAAATCACATTAGGAAACTTCATATCAGTGGCAGCACATAAACGCCCATCAGGTGCGAATTCACTGGATAAATAGCACAAGAGTATTACTTAGGCGCACAACAAGTGCAATCTTTTTGGACAAACCATACATGTGTGCCCCTCAGGCGCGCGTCAAGCATTAATCCTTTAGGAAATGGTGCACATGCTCTCTTCAAGTGCCCATCATATACCACTCGGCTGAGCTTCAACTAGCCATTGACCAACCATCGCACGAGAATCGCACAACCCTTTAGCATCCTTTGTTACTCGAACGATCCTTGACCGATCTTTAGTCAACCCTTACATAAACATTGCATGACACTTGACTTCTTTGCCCAAACATTCTATGTGCAAACATTGTGCATTCTCCAAATGACTTATATATTTATTGTGGTACCTATAAGGAAGTGACTCAAAACTCAATATACTTTCCTCATGACCTTATGGGGGATCCCTTGCATTTATCAGTGACCATCATCCCTTACCCTTTGATAACCTTCCCTCCACAGGGATTCTGATGTTTAACCTCAGTATGCTTGAATGACACCATCTTCCGCTCTACCAAGCCTAAAGTATTCTCACTCCCCTTGTCCTCTTCTCTATGGTAGAGTCACCTTTCTTACACTTCTCCTCGGCCTCCTCACGCCGCATTGACCAATGCTCCCATTAGTCACATTGGCAACTGAAGCCTCTATCAAATACCAACCTAAATGCTTGCTTTTCCTTACCAAAATCAATGTGCCTTTAGTGAGTTTCCACTGGCCTTTTTCGAATAGCATGCAAAATCCCTCCTTGTTAAGCTTGCTGGTTGAAATCATACACAACCATATATTCGAAGCATGTCACATGCCCTTCAACACAAGCCTCAGCCTATTGCTTGTCTACATACTAACATCCCCTTTGCCAGCTACCAACGACAGGCCATCATTACCAATCTTCAATATCTCGTAGTCCTTAAGCATGTAGGAAATGAAGAGGGACTTCCTCGATGTCGCATGGTTTGAGGAATCGCTATCCATCACCCAACTCATCTCATGGCACATAAAGCTTTATGTCTTTCATGCGTGGACAACTAGAAGGTTATTATAAATAGCTATAGTGATCCTGTTATTTTTGTCATGATTCCTCCAATCGTCTCGCTTGAAATTGTCTTCCTCTTGAAGCAATCTCACGTCGTGGTTTTTCTTGCCATAATGAAAGCATTCGGTGTCCTAAAATTTGGTCAAACCGTTGATCCTCTTAGACTTGCTGCCCAAATCCCTCGATCTCCTACATCCCCAACCGTCGACTCCCCTAAAATCTCATTACTTCTGTTCCACATAAACTCATTCATAAGTAAAGAAATGATGACATTATCAAGGCTGAGCGTGTCCTTCCCAAATAATAATATTGTGATAATATGATTGTATGAGGTCGACAAAGAAGCTAGCAACACTAACACCTTATCTTTTTCCTTGATCTTCTCATCAAGTGCCGACATCTGCGTTACAATTCGGTTGAACTCATCTAATTGCTTCTTAAAACTTTCCCTTTCAAATAACTGAGGGCCATAAAATTGCTTCACATGTAACCTTGTTGTCAAGAACTTAGATTTGTACCGGCTCCTAAACTTTATCCAGATCTCCATTGGGTTCGATAAGTCAACTTCTTAAAGAATGTTGTCCGCAAAATATAACTCGATCATACAATTAGCAAAATATTTCATGTCTTACCACTTCTCATTCTTCATCTTCTTTGACTTATCCTCCTTATTTACTAGTGTTAAAACCGTTCCTTCTGGGGTTAAAATATTCTTCATTCTTTCTTTACAATGGATATTTTGCCAATTAAATTGTTCAAGGTAGAATGGAAAGCTCTTCGACAATGATGCCATCAAATTATAGTTTTTGCAACCCCGAAAAACCTATTATCTGATATTATTTGTTGGAATTCAACCAAAACACACACAGCTAGCACAGTAGAATAAACCCGAATCCCCATCACACGTTAACCACCAAATACTTGAGTATAAGGAACACAATGATATACAATGATTTTAATATGAAAAATCCTTTCAAACCAAAAGAAAAAAAAATGACAAATTTCAAATAAATCAACAATAAAAGTAACTGATTACAAAAATAATCTCTTTTAAAATCCCTTCACCACGACCCCAGTGAATGATCGATTGAATACAACCTTTGACACGCCAAGCAACCCATAAGAAAAAATACGCCAAGAGAAATGAGTAACCAAACAGTAATACGTTCTAGAAAAATAACATTAAAACAACGTACCCAACCTTGGCGAAGAATAGAACTCGAATCGGATTTTAACTATATACCAAACCTCTTTCTCTTCTCTCGTTCTCTCCCTCTCTGGGCAGCACTCCTTGTGTTAAAAAAATATTTTTGATGTCCTAAAATCGTATCAGGTGCGACTTTATATTAATGTCAGTGCAGGAGTGTCCATTAGGTGCTCATCAAGTGTATACTTTATAGATAAATGATGTGATATTTCTGGACAAACTATGCACGTGCGCCCTTTAGGCACACATCAGGCACTATTCCTCTGGGCAAAGACACGTGTTCTCTTTAGTCCCCCGTCATGCACCACTTGGCTAAGTCTCAACCAACCATCGGCTAACTCTCGCATGAACATTGTACGAACCTTTAGTATCCTTTGTCACTGACACAATCCAACACTAACCTTCGGCCGACCCTTGTACAAACATCACACAACCCGTGGTTGATTTTTCTTCCTGAGTATTCCACACACGAACATTTATGCATCCTCTAGATGACTTGTCTATTCATTCTGATGTTCACAATGGAATGATCCAAAACCCACAAACAATACATAGTATTATTGGATATATTAGACATAAAAAAATTTTAAAAAATTTAAATTGATAGGACTATTGACTGATACATAAACATATCGTGATATTATCATAATATCAGTATAAAGGGGCTCCAATATTTGCATCCATGATATTGACTAAAATATATCATATTGATTGATATTTGCATCAATAACTAGACGATCAAATATTAACCATGAAAATTTGGTAAAAAAAGACCATGGCTCTCTAGAATTTGGAGAATACCATTGTTCTGGTTCAACTTTTGGCTTTGTTAAATTGATCATATGATTCTTCCCACACTTTAGGCACAAAGCCATGATCAACTATACTCATAGATGATTTATGCAAACTATTCCATATGTGAGATCATATCATTAATTCTAGAAGTTACTTGATTATCTTTCAAGGCCAGATACTAAACACTGCAATGCTAGGAAAACAATTTAAACCACCTTTGGATTAGTCGAGCCTTTCTAGCCAACATAAAAAAAAATTCCATAGTTTATCCCTTTTAGTCGAATATAAATATATTATCCTACCCATTTTAAGCCTAAGAACTTATCTTACCCTTCAAGAGGACTTTTAAGGACATGATATTGAGCTTTATTGTTTTGAAAGATCATTGAAATTGTAATAAGTTGTGAAACAAAGAAATATGACATGTGGATTATGTATGGTTTCTCATAAAAATACATAAAAAGGAAAAAAGATCTACTATGAAATAAATAGTAGAGGCGTTGCAAACAAAAAGCAAAAAGAAAAATTATATAGGTTTGTCATGCTACCACAACAGTAACCAGTGACATTTTGCTAAGGCATTAGAACCCTTTGCACTCCATCATGTTAATCTTCAAAGTTATCTTGCTTTGGTGATTCCTCTCTCTCTTCATGAGCCAATTTCCTAAGCGTAACATTACAAGCTTGGAAAAGACCTTTGATCTTAAAAATTGTATCACTCTACATTAATGAAACGTTGATATGAAAAGCAAGCCGATGGAGTTCACAGTTAGATATCTATTACATTCTTAGTTTGCATAAATTGATTTAGGATTTAATTATCAAAGTTAATGGCTATTCACACACATAGGAGGAACTTAATTTGATCCATGGCAACTTACAGAGTTAGATTTATACATTATAATAATTAAGTTTTTCTTTTGAGCTATATATTTTATGCAAGTTCTATAATGAATTTCGAAGAGTCCAACACAAACTTCCATTTATTGTTTTCCCAGTTTGTTTTTATTATAATATTTCTCTTACTTTGATCAGTACTAGCAAAAGTTAAGTTTGGGAACTACTTTTTGTGATGAAAATATATACATTTTTCCAAGCTTATTTTATGTGGAATACTTTTATTCAATTATAATTTATAATATAATTAAATTTTGTTTATTATTTAGACAGGGATGGAGCTTCTAAAGGAAGAGGTGCAAAATTGTCATTTTATACTACCCAAGCTTAAGTGGTGTTGTTGCAAATCTTAATTCAACCCCTACAATTTTGTCTCTACAAGTATCGAAATATTCTAATGATTTGAGAAGTAATGTATGTGTAAGATAAGTAAAATTTGGAGGTCCACAAAAACAAGAAAGTTGGGGCCCTGATTGATTGGTTGGAAGATTTCGTGGGCAATGTGGCTAATTTAGAGATCAAGATTTCAGGCAAAAATAAAAAGGGAAACTAGGACAACATGGAAGAGGGCCATTCATTATATAAACCTCAAATTCAGCAGAAAAGAAGAAAAAAAAAAGAAAAAGAAAGAGATAGCCAGAGCGCAGTGCTGCTGCAGCAGTTGAGGAAGAGAGAATTGAAGGCAGAACTAGGCAGCCAGCAAAAAGGAAGCACGGCCAGCTGAGAGCAAAAACAAGGGGGGATTTCTTCAACTTTTTCTTCATCTTTTCCTGATTCTTACTTTGAAACTTGAAAGCATAGACTTTAATATGTTCACATTTGTTGTCTATTCAATCATGAACTAAGTTTTCATTACTAGGGATTTCAAATGTAACCTATGGTTGAACTATGTACACTTGAAGTTATTTCATGTAATAATATTTTCTTATCATGATTGTTACTATTTATACTTAATACTATAAAATACTTGATCACTATTTAAATGAGTTAATAATAGATGTTGAGAATGAGAGGAAAAACATACATAATTGATATTGAGGAAAGTAGCATGAGCTTCGTAATATATAGATATGTTATATAGTTTCGTGCAATCTTCAAATATATAAACTGAACTTAAGGCATGCTTATATATTTTATTCACATGAGGATATAGGGAGTTGATATATGATCATAGTTTAATGCAACCTAGGAGGGAGCAAAAATATGTATGTTATCTTGATAGTCATAAAGATTGAATATTATGCATGAATAATTAAAAGGTGTTACATAGAAATATTTAAGTACAATAGAAAATACTCCAATATCCTTATTTATTGAATTTTATCTTTTTTATTTTGCTGATCCATTGTAGTGTTTATACATCAATTAGTTAACTTGTCTTTCTCATGTTTAATTCAGTTGTTTCCATAATATTAGGACAAGGCTAACTTTAACTTAATGAAAGTTCTATCCCAAGATGGATATTATTCCCTACGTATTATTTTTATTACTTGTTATGATACTGTACACTTCTAATTTCATACAAAAAGAGCCTTGGTTATGTGCTTCAAATGCAATAACAAATACTCACCAAGCCATAGATGCAAGGAGAGGCATCTTAATGCTCTCACTATTGAAATGAATGACTTCCCCGATGAATTGATACCAGACAAAACAGAGGAAAATATAGAAGTCGCTATTAGAATTACAAGAGAAATTAGGAAAAGAATAAAGGGGGAGTTAAAGTAGTAAGCTATTATTATTTTAATTAACAATGGGAGTACTCATTGCTTCATAGACCCTAGAGCAGTCAAAGCAATAAGACACTACGGAAGAAGCCAATCCATTTTCAGTGTAGTGGAAGCAAGGTTGTTAGCAAGGCCAAATGCAAACTTTTCATGGTTGATGTAAAGCATTCTTACACTAATAATTTGAGAATCTTGAGCCTAGATGACCGTTACATGGTGCTTAGGGCAGACTGGATGAGATGCAGTGCTATCGTGTTTGATTTGAAGAAACTAAAGCTGAGTTTCCATAAACATAGACAACAAATAGAACAAGAAGAAACTATTGAGATGATTGAGCTAAAGTTAATCTCAGGAAGCAAATCAAATAAGATTTTCAAGACAAGAGTGGAGTATGGGTGCCAATCACTGTTGGGGTTTTTTATCACTCCCTTGTAAGTGTCCTAACAAATAGAAGGTCATCGGAAGATCGCGCAGGGTTCATGGGAGAATTGGAGTGTTCGCACTTCTCGCAAGCAGCAAATGGCCAACAGGCAGGGGTCAAGTTGGACACTCGAGGCTCGCTCGAGCGGTGAAAAGGCAGAAATTTCAGAAGGTGGGCGCTTGAGCAGTGTCGAGGCGCCAAATTCCAATATATGCACGCCTAATCTGCACACAATTGGCGCTCGACAGGCGCTCGAGTGCACCCGGGGTTTATAAAATCTCGAGAATGCAATTTTAGGGTAGAGAATTCTGAAATATTTCTCCACAAGAGGCACTGCACAATTAGAGAGGAGAGAAGAAGAGAGAAGAGGAAGAGGTTCAGAGACTAGTTGAGTTCCGATTTGAGTTCCGTTCTTCACCAAAGTCGGGTACGTCGTTCTAGAGGTGATTTCTGGAAACGTGTTTTTGTTTGGTTGCCCTTTTTCTCGTTGTATTTTTCTTGTTGGTTTCCGGATGTGTTTAGAGGGGGTTGTATTCAACCATTCTTTACTCAGGTTCGGAGTGAAGGGATTTCGGAAATGGTTCTTGTAATCAGCACTATTTATAGTGGATTTGCTTAGAATTTGTCCTGTAATTTTTTCCTTGATTGAAAGGGTTTTCCACATTAAAAATCGTTGTGTACTGTTTATTTCTTGTGCTCACAAATTTGGTGGCTGACAGTTGATGGAGGGTTTGAGTTTGTTCCGCTACGTCGGGTCAAGTGTATCCGGGTGTTGAACCCCAACAATCACAACAACATCCAATCTTTAAATTTAGTGTCCTGCTAAGGCTTCACAAGCCTCCCAAAGTTCGAAGCCATCAAGAAGTCCCTAATCCAAGCTTCTGAACTTGCATTATTAGAACTCTCTCTACCACTTATGGTAAAAATAGGTAACTGATCAGGAATGATAACTGATTTGGATGCAAAAAAATCGACCCCTAGTTTTCATTAGTAAGGCTTTTGCAGAAAGGAACAAAGGCATACCAACTCATTAGGAAATACTCATTGGGATTAACAACCTCAAGGGGAGTCATGAAGATGATCCACACATTACCGAGCTAATTTGCAACTTGTGGATTGATCCACAAGCCAATTTCTCACTTCTGTAAAAGGCTTGCTTACACACTAGTCTATCCTTAATATGGAGCTGCTTCTCATCTCAATTAAAATTCATTCAAACTCTTCATGTTTTGGCTGGTGGTGGACACTCAAAGATCAGGGCAAAGATTACTTGAGAGGATATGGAAGTAATTGTATGGAAGTAATTGAAGCACAGTTCCTTCCTTTATCCATTTCAAAAGGAGGGAGTTGTTATGAAGTGGTTTATGAAACTATTTGCTTCCACCTTCTACCAGGATATGGGAAGTCGAACTTCAGATAAGGTCAACTACTGAACTTTGGGAGCAACCAAACCTCAAAAACTGCCAGGCCCCATACAGCCGAACCTCAACAGCTTTCCAACATCAGACAACTGAATCGCAATTACTGTCAATACTCTGAAAAGCCGACTATGGAACATCCTCAGCAATTCTGTTACATATTGTCATGGCTATAATAACCTTTTCTTTTCTTTTCTTTTCTTTTCTTTTTTTTTGGTTTATTTGCTGATAGCAAGTGAATACGATTGAATAGCTGAGAGCATTTCATGATTCAAGGGCTGAAAAACATTGGGAAAGTCTATGTATTGTCCTTCATGTAATTTAAAAGGCATTGAAAATTGAATAATGATCCCCAGCAGTCTTTTGACAGCAATATGCACAGACCATCAGTTGAAGTTCCTACAATCTTGTCTCAACCCTCTTCTTTTCTTGTTATAAAGTGGATGCCCTGAACCTACTTTATGGCATAACAATCTCTTTTTCCAGAAACCAATCCTTCCATTTGTAGGATTATACGGACACAGATCTCCTTAAACAGTTCTTCACACAAGCTGAAAGAAGCAGCAATTTTACTAAAATGAAAATACAGTGTATCATAATGAGGAGGGATATTTCAAAGCAAGGAAACATAAAACAATGAAACAAACCTTTATCACCTAGCTGGTAATCCTCCCATCTCAGTTCTTCATGACTCTTATTGTCGTATGCAGGCATCGCAGATATTGACTCAAGCTTTAGAGCAGGCCATGAACAACTCCAGCTCTCTGGATCCATTGTAGGTGTATATGAAGCAATCTTACTTCCTCCTTGTTGGCCCCCAAAAGTTGACTGCCCAAAGCCGCCACATCTGAATCTTGGTGTAGTAGCACAGGCTCCTGCACAACAACAAATATGAAAATAGTCATAGAAGTGGCACAATATATATGTACAAAAACAAAATAATCACCTTAATATCCTCTTCAATTTTGCAATGTGAATTACTTAAACTTACAAATGAAGAGCTCTTTCCAATCAAAAGCATCAGCATATAGGAAAATGTTCATGGAAGCAACACAATATATACATCCAGAAACCAAACGGTCACCTTAATATCCTCTTCAATGTTACCCTGTGCATTACTTAAACTTACCAAATGGAGAACTCTGTCCACTCAAAGGAGCAGCAGTTGATCCAAAAGGGCTGATGCCAAAAGCAGAAGATTGGCCTGATTCCGGAGGGTACTGAAAAATGCAGGATCGGGTGCTTGAAGTGCCAAAAGCAGGAGTGCTCGATTCACCAAACAATGGCATAGTAGCAGATGCAAATGCTGGACTGCTTGTAGCACTAAAACAGGGAGCACTGGAACAAAATGCAGATGATCCAAAGACAGGGGTGGCGGACACACCAAATGCCCCCTTCGATCCAAAGACTGGGGTACTTGACAAATCAAATGCACTCCTTGAACTCCCAAATGTATTAGAACAGTATACTGGAATGCTTGCTGCCCCAAATCCCGGTGTACTTGTAGGAGCAAAAGGAGTGCTTAATGAACCAAAATCCATGGTGCAGGTAGCACCAAAAGAAGGTTGACTTGATGCACCAAAGGGTGCAGAGGAACCGAATACATTGCTACCAAATGCTGGTTGCAGTTGTTGAAATGAGCTACCTAAAGGGTTTGCTTGGGTTATAGACCCAAACCCCTCAAACACAGACTTCTGAGCAATGGTGGAGGATGCTGTACATTTTCAAATAATTAACAGGGAAAGAACAAGAAAGAAAAACATTATTACAATGTAAGCAAAGTAATTATATACTTGAATGTTAAAAGAGTATCTAATCAAAAAACACCAAGGAGATGCCACTGACTACAAAGCTTAGAGCCAAATTACACGACCATTGCAACCAATTCCTAAATACCACATTTGATGAAAACCCTTCACAAAATAAACAACTAAACAATAGCAAAAAGTTAAAACCCATAACAAACATCCAAAAAACCTAATTGTATTTTTTTCTGTTCATAACCACCCATTCCAGGCTCCAAAGTTTTGTCCTTCAATCACTTGTAGAACCCTTACTCAAAATCTCTTTTACAAATGCTGATTTGCTGTTGAGTGTCAGAAGAATAAACATAGAGAAAAGGTATGCTCAATAGAATCAATATCCCCACTAAAAGCTCCCTTCTTTCCCAAATGTGTAACAAACTTATCTCACTTCCCAATCTATCTTAATAAAACACAAACCAAGTAATCCATTTTATTTTATGTACAATTATCCATCAATGTTGATTTTTATCTATATATGACCCATTGTGAGTAATATCATTTGATAAATCTAGCAATATATTTGTCTATCGTAGCAAATTCATTTTCTTATACCTTCGTTTTTGGTATTGGACTTTATCAATTACTCGTTCCCGAAGTTATATCACATGTCAAATCAATTACTCTTCCTGAAGTTCCATCAAATGGCTTATTCATCTGATTTCCTTGTTGATGGTAGATGTTTGAATATCTCTCTCATTTACATACATAGACAATAATGTTAGTTTTGTACTTTCCTTGTTACTAAAATCTCACTAAATTCCTAGTTACTATATTCCCCCTTATCTAATCAACATTTTCAAACTTCAATAAGAATTTCGTGTAGTCCTACAACTTTTACAAATTTTTCAGGATTTTCAGTGGACATTAACTTCTTGCATTCCAATTATATGGAGTATCCGATAATTGTTTGGCTTTTCTTAGTCCGTTAATTATTACTCAGAAAGGGATTTGTAAATCCTTTGAACATTAAGCTCCTAAGTCTTTGAACCCAAATACATTACCCACAATGGAAGTAAACATTTTGATAGCTTTGACTTTCCGCTTTGATTTCACCAAAAAGTTCATAGAAATAAATTCCATCCAATTTTTTAAATTCTTCTATCACTAATATTCACTCTCATTTTCACTTGTCATAGATCTATGGTTGGAGGAAATAAAAAATGAGGTAGACTTAGGACCACTTGGAATGAGATGATAAAAATTATTTAAAATTGATTTAACTATTAAAAGATATCATACTAAATTAAATAAAATGTCAAAAGTAAATTCATATAGCTAACTCCACTTAGTAGAATTTATGGATTTATTGTTGTTGTATAGAATTAATAAAACCCACATCGTTTTCATTTTTTTCTAGTATGACATATTTGTCTATAATTTTTTCCTTCTATCATAGTTGACTCTTCAATTTAGCTTCAGGATAGTTTTATTTCTCTTTTATAAGATTTTACTTGTACTTTTCAAGGTGGTTACCATATCTGCATTATTTCAATGACTCATGGACATTAACAACAGAGATTTGCATTTACATTCTCAGAGATTTCTTTTGCTAAGGTATGTATATGACTAACTAATGCATTATGTGTCCAAGATATCTTTATATTCTGCTATTTCTTTGACCTTTGTTACATTTTCACTCTTTTGAGTTCCACTGCTTCTTGATCCGGAAGAAATAGTTATATATATTCACAATAGTATCAAGGGGATGCAGCCCATATTCATCACGTAGACGCCAAAGAAAACACCATAGAGAAAAACCCTCCTGACAAATAACTAGGCCAACTTTACTCTTCATTCTGGGGACAACACAAATCTCTCCATTCTCCAAACTACACCAACCCCTGACTTTACTCTTACCATCCACATTTCCACCAAATCTTCGACCAGACCACTGGTCCTTCCCTTTCCAAGTAATGCACCAAGAGGAGTCATACTAATTAATTCCTTGCAATAAGATGAAGAATGTTAGTATACCTCTATCTCAGTGAAAGAAGCACCATACAAAGTGTGTCCAATTTCCTCTTCCATAGCATAGTGTCCAATGATAATATTCAATTTCAAGGAGTCATACTAATTAATTCCTTGCAATAAGATGAAGAATGTTAGTATACCTCTGTCTCAGTGAAAGAAGCACCATACAAAGTGTGTCCAATTTCCTCTTCCATAACATAGTATCCAATGATCATATTCAACTTCAAGGAATATTGGGAAGTCCTGAATTTCTATGAAACCATCCTCAATTGCGGTTGAATTAATTGAAAGACCTGGTCTCCCTCGTCTCTCAATAATGGAATGGTTTTCAGCACAACAAATATCAGTGACCACGAATTCGATAAACCACTGAGCTGGTCAAGTAAGGTGACTTGCTAATGGAAAATGAACGTCTAAAGTCCATGATAACTAGGTTTTGTGACCCCGCCTTCAGAAACAAAACCCCAAGACAATAGTTGGTCAAACTGGGCAGATAAGCTGAGCCCTAATCAAGAGAAATTCCCAAATTAGACCAGAAAACTCCTATCCATGCCACATATGAAGTCATCTGCATCTCCAACGTCCTTGTCTCCCTAAAGTCATTGCTGATCACTCTAGAATTACCACTTGTCTACCTGAAGACCTTCATAACTCAACAAACACTAGAAACTTGAGCATTTTATACAGGATCCAATCATCCCACCATCATTGTTACCTTGAACATGGCTTCAGTCTTACACTTCAAAATCTCAACCGACTTCTATTTCCCTCATCACCATACCAATCACCACTTTAAGGTCTCTTCGAAGCATTGGCATCGCTCACTACAATTGCCAACTCAAAATATTCATCAAGAAACCAAACCTTTACCAGTTCAATTATAGAAAGAAAATTCCATTTCAAACTTTTGCAAATTTATAGCCTTAAGATCTCCTTCCAAACATTTACGGATCCAAACAGATGCCTCGAATGAAGCCTCCATCTATCAAACAGCGTCTATTCCAACAAGACAGAAACATCACAAACAAGCATCAAATATAAAGGTTTCACTTCCTTTCTGGAAAAAAACTAAACTCACAATTCTAAGACAACAGACAGCCTTGAGATCTCGTTGCAATCATCTATAGATCCAAAGAGCCTAGGATGCCCAAAGTCTTCTATACCACAACATGCCTCCTTTGGTCAAAATAGAAACATCAATTAAAAACCTCAAGTTGATGTTTTGGCCTACAATCTGAAGTGAATTAAACTGAGAGTGATTTCTTAGAGACAAAACAGAAATTAATAGAGAAGAATGACATTTAAAGAGCAAAAATAAATTATGTGCACAACAATGGAGGAACAATAGAGAGAAGAGTCAAGTAATCCTATTGCCATATTTTCACCACCATCCACCAATGTGTACTCTTACACTTATATTATATTACTTCCTTTCTGTTTTAATGTAACTAACTGGCACCAAAATGTATTTTCCTCGAAAAACTTTGAAATTCTAAAATCTATCATTTTGCAAGTTTAGAAACATCTATCTATACTTTCATTTACATATGAAAGTTATTGAGTCCTGGTCACTTAAAAACAGCTATTTACTATTACTAGATCTTTAGAAAGAGGAAAATCTAAAACTCATGTGATCCTCCATATATCGCATCATTGCTCTTTTTATTGTAAATCCCTCCAACAAAAAATATTGCTATCAACTATCTGTAAAATAAACATTATTCATATTTTTTCATGAAATTAGCTTTCAATAGTTTTTTTCCCTACTCAAGGAGCATAATCACACTACTTTTCTCTTGATATTAACTAACAAAAACTTCCCAATGGACCAAAGTTTCAAATCCTATCTTTATGATGTTCTCATTCATTTAAGTTCCTAGAGGCCAACATTTTTCCAACTCGCATGTCAATTGTGTCGCCACTATTCCCAATAAACGACTCTAAGTTCCAAGTACCAAGTTGTTGTGAAGCCATTACTCCTATTGATGGAGGTTATCCAGGTAGTCCATCGTCCATGTACCAAGTTAAGGCGCACCATGGGTGAACACAAGGCATTGATGCTTCCAAGAAGATAACAATGCAATGATGATGCCATGGAAAATTAAATGGTTTTAATGACAAGAGTATGAAGCACATATCCATCGCTAACACTATTAATCACACCTAGGAACCATACACTTGTATTAACTAATTAGGCAGCATTTGGTACTTAAAGAGAGGTGTGATAACAAGTTAGGCGTATAAAACACAAAGCCGAGTGTACAAGCCTCTAGCCGTGTACCTTGTGTTTCAGTTAGGTGACCAGGTATTCACTAAAATAGCCGAAAATCATTGGTAAGAAAAGTGTGATTGAGTTTCTTTAATCACTTGTATTTTTTTGATAATAGTGAAAACCACCATCATCTTATATCTGTGAACATAGGTCTCTTCCCGAGAGTAAACCACGTAAACTTGTCTCAAGTGTTTAAATTATTGCCATAAGTACACTATTACTTATAACAGTTGTCAATTGTCACCATATTCCCAACTCTCTAGAATTAACTTCATAACCCATACCCCACAACATCCAAAGTGGTTCAAGAATCCTCACATATGACACCCTATCCAAACAATAACATGAGGCTTATCAACCCTACCAAACATAATATCATTAATATGAATGCTGAAAAACACTACACTAAACCAAACCAAATTAATCCTTTTCCAACTATGTGGGGTTAGCTATATGGATTCTACATCTCTATAATGTTATTAAACTTGCACTCTGTGGATTCATTATTCATTTTACTAATTGTAGAGTTGTTGAATTCAAAAGTCTTCCTTCAAGTCCAACTTAGAGATAACACCTTTTATCTCATCTACCAAACTTGTCATCCGTAAAAAAAAATCATGCACTACGATACCTTATATTGAAATGTGTATAATAAGTCCATTCAAAGTCAAGGCAAATAGACAACGGTTTTAAGCTAACTCTTGGCGTAAGCCATAGTTATCATGCATGCTAAACCTCCACATCCTGCACATTAGAGTACAACGTACCAAATTTTCTTCTTAGAGGTATTCTCTCATGAAAATGACATCTTTTTGGCATATCGCATAGTGGATCACATGTACCAAACTTAAGCCAAGTAAATATAGTCATTTCATGAGAAATGAACTGAAGAAACAACATGAGAAATCAATGTCAATTAGGTTTCTTTTCCATTATAGAACCATCCCAACACTAAAAAATTAGTCATTTCATGGCTTCCTTATTTGTGTTAAACTCTTTCTATTTTCTACCTTTCCAGACGATGAAAGCATGATACATTGTTCATCGAAAACTCCAATAGAAATTCAGCTGGGTTTTGTCATAAGATAGATTTGGCAAGTCTTTCACAAGCTACCAGCTACTTAATACAATCTTCCTCATTCATCCAAGCTAAGGACTTATTAAAAAGATAATGACAACAGCAATACAAACAGAGTTCCACATAATTTGCATACTGACATGGCCAATCCAAAGGGAAAAAAAAAGAAAAAGAAACTTCCATACTAACATGGTGACCATTTCAGCCCTGCACCCCTCTTGACCATTACATTATGAAATTATACAACCAGCTTTCCATGCAAGCACACCTCACTATCTTTCAAATTTCATCATAATCCTTCAATTGCCCAATACTAGCTTGTCAACATATTCACATCTAGGCTACAATTGCAACTGTCATCTTTCTTAGCATCTTCAGAATAGTAGACATTTACCTATGCATACTCACTGAGAGTTTCAACTACTCTATGTAAGGAGACATGTGATGACCCGAGTTCCGAAATAGGATAATTAGGGTGTAATTGAATTAATAATGATCAAGGATTAGGTTTAGAATGTGAAAAATTGAGTTCGGAAGTAGGAAAAGGAAGTTGGGCCCCGTAAGGTATCGATTTCCAAGATATGGTAAATATGGGTGGTGAGGTTTCAGATTTTCAAAATATGGTAATTGGAAGGTAATTAAATTAAAATAAGTGAATTGTGGTCAAAAGGTTCGGGAGGAATCGAATTGAAAAGCTCAAAGATCCAAAGTTGGCGAAATCGGGAATCAAATTCATAAACCATGAAAAGTTAACCCGTAAATAAGATTTTGAATTTAAATCGTGATGATCATGGCTTATTAAGGTCATATAATCAAAATTAGAATCCTAGGATATGAAATATTGGATTAGAATGGTCAAAACGGGTCCCGGACGGTGAAAACACGAAGTAGGCTTGCTAGAGGCTCGATGCTGGCCTGACTCGGGCCCAACCAGTGCCCGAGGTGCCACTCATGCGCGAAAAACAGAACCTCGCGCCCGAGGCGCCACTTGACATGAAAAACAAAATGGGATGCCCGATGGTCGCCCGACTAGTGCCAGTCGAGGTTTTTATATCGCGCGAGGGTTTCTCTCTCCTCATTTTTCGGCCATTTTTGGGTTTTAGAGAAAGAGAGAGCGTGGGAACTAGAGAGAGAAGAGGAAGACGGAGGTCCACGAGTCCAAATCCGTCCGAGAGCTAGTTAAAAAAGTGATAGATCGGGACGAGGCAAGTGCACTCATATCCTCCTCTTTGTTTTCTTGCACTTTTGTCTTATTTTTTTCGGGTATCCTTATTCTGATACCCGATTAGGTTTATATTTTATAATTCCCAAGATCTAAGCATGCATATATGTTAATTCGGTGTCCAAATTTGTAGTTTAAGTAATGTTTCGGACAACAAAAACCCTAACCCTCACGCCTGAGCATGTAACCCACGGATTTTTGGGGCTTTTGCTTAATTTGGGACTAGAATATGATTATCCATGGATTGGGAAAGTTAATTTGTCGATTGAGTATCCGAATTTGTGGTTATGTTCGTTCGTGAAGCCCCTAAGCCGCGCCCGGACACCGATTAAGCTTCGATTTGGAGTTTACTGTATAAATTGATTTGGGATTATAGTTACCCATGCCTTGGGATCAATAAATTGTCCGTTGGATGTCAGAAATTCTGAGAATCAATCGATATGTACTTTGGTGCATTGTTCACGTGCACTATTCACGGGTACTGTTCACTCGAGGACTTCAGACGATATTTTGCGTAATTTTTCTATGTTTAATTGCTGATCAAATGATATGTATATTTGTACAAGTTCAATTACATAATCTGGAAGCTTCGATATATGCAGTTGTGAAAGAAATCCGCGTCCAAAAGCTCTGTAAGCCAATCTGCTCTTCAATGGTAAGAATTCTGAATCTTAGCTAAGAATATGATATCCGTGAGTAAGTTAAGTCACGAAAAGACTTAAATCCGTAAGTAAAATAATAAGCATATGAATAATTTGAGAAAATTTTCACATTTGGAAATTTTAATGAATTTGATTTCCAAGATCGAGATATTTGGGAAATAAGTTATGTTTATGAAATAAGTTTGGTGGAATCCTCCCTCGAAAGAATAAGTAACCAAGAAACTAGGACCCGGATTCATGTTTAGATGGGCAATGTCCCCAGACATGTTACTAGTGTGATAGTAGAGACTCAAGGATTTTTTCTAGCTGCATGTTGTAGCGGGTGATACTATGGGCATGCCTTAGAACATTATAGTGGTAATCGATGATAACTCTATCTATGGAGTGATACGTGGTTCGCTCTTCCTCGGGGCGTTAACATGTGGGGGATAGATTCTGAGTCTGACCTACTTTCGGGAGGTATTACTGTATCTGATCCCACTAGAAGGGATATTTCTGTTCTATTTCTGGCCTCTGATTGTGTGCAAAACACAATCTATTCTCGATTATTCGCTCCTCTAATTGGTGGGGTCTACTAGCTCGGGTCCGCAAAGATAAATAATTTTGTTATATTTATGTTCCAAAGAAAAGAAGAAAATTGCACCCCAAGCATGTCATTTTAAGTTCTGTTATGCATCTTTTCCTGATCATATATCTTTCTCCTGTTAATTTCGTTATTATTATTTAGTGCCTTGTTATGATTGCACTTGCTGAGTTATTAGCACACTCTTGCCTTTTCTTCCTTCCAGATGAGAACTACGAGCTAATACCTAATTAGTTAGAGTAAGGCAGGAGATAAGCTTAAGAAATTGACTGGACTCTGAGGACTCGTAGTTTTGTATATGCTTAATGTGATAGAATGAAAATAGTTAAGTTAGATTTATATTGTATAATGGAATGTGGCATGATATGTTATGTATTATTGTAGATTTTGTTATGCTTCTGCAGGTGGTTGATGTATCTAGTTTTACTTCCGCTATTGCTTGAATATGGATTTGTTTAGGTCTAGATGGCATCTCTATTTAGATCCAATGTGGCAGCTGTTAATACTATGTTGGAATCATGAATGATATGGCATTTGTCGGTCCTGTGTAGGTATTGTGTTGAATGTTTAAGTCTGAGGATTTAAATGCTTGTACAAGTTTTAATTAAGCAGGTTGTATAAATGGTTTTTGGTCCAATTACAAAGGAAATTCGGCCAAAATATCTACAAAATTCAATGTTTTAAAATTTCGGGTATTGGTTTCGTTTGTCTATTGACGAAGATTATTAGATAAAAATAATCCATTCCGTCACAAGACATAAGTAAGCAAAAGCAATTATGCCAGACAATCCACCAGCTTCAGAAGAAAGCCACAGCATGAATAGGGAAAATGAGACCTTAAACATGTATTAATTGCTTAATAGATTGAATTTAACCACTTGAAAGAGGCAACACAAGCTGCTTACTTGTATAATGCTAAATTTTCAATTTCTATATCCTAAATTTGGGGCAGGAGGAAGGAGAGGAGAGGTGGGGGATCAAACAAAGAAGAAAACTGATTAAAAGAGAGGGAGAAACACCATACAAACTCACCACCAAATGATGATGAAGAATTGCCAAAAGCAGGAGTTAAAGATGCTCCAAAAGCAGGTGTTGAATTTCCAAAACCTGGTGATGATGAGATGCCAAATACAGGAGTTGGAAACAAGGATGATGAAGATTGTGTAGTTCCGAAAAAGCCAGTTGAATTGCTACCAAATATAGAGCTTCCTATCTGTGAACAAACGGGACTTGTGCTATCAAAATGTTTTGCAGCGAAAGGATTCCTGCTTGCATGATCAGTTTGCCCAAAAACTGACTCAGATCCAAATGGTCTGCCAGAAGATTGCTGAAAAGCTGACAAAATATACTCACAGTTACTACTTTTTTCAACGAATTATGAACTCAGCTCTATGAGGCTGCAGTGGAAACTAATTGTAGACAACATAAAGCACCAGACAACACAGGTGCTAGACAAATCATAGAGCAAATATTACAAAGAAAGAAAAGACAAGTAGGTATCACATCGACACAGGGGGGATAAATATTTAAGTGCTTTATTTGGATCTTCATTTCATGGTAAAGTATTTTATTTGATCGTACACATCAGAGCACATGCAACCAATCTTTACAAAACGTGCTCCTCCCCCCCCCCCAACCAACCCAATTTTGGACCAATCCAGATTAAAGATGGCAATTTCTGAGTTTTGATTGGGTCTTATCCTGTGCCCACTCTCGAGTCCACCCGTTCCATTACTAACATAAAAAATGCCAACCCATACCCATTTACATTGGTAGAGATAGCAGGTTATAATTCAAATGGATTACAGCACATTCACTACTTAAAATGGCCACATTAAATATGAAAATGTCCACTCAGGAGCTAAATATTTTTGTTAAACCCTCAAAGCTTAAATTTCATAGCATGATCAAAAAAAGAAAAAAAGTATCTTAATGTGGACTTTTCATTTCTGTGTTCTAGAACTCCGTCTCCCTCATGCTCGTGTCAAAAATGCCAACCCATACCCATTTACATTGGTAGGAATAGCAGGTTATAATTCAAATGGAATACAGCACATTCACTACTTAAAAGGTCCCCATTTAAAAATGAAAATGTCCACTCCAGAGCTAAATATATTTTTGTTAAATCAAAGCAGAAATTTCATAACATGATTAGAAAAGAAATGGCATCTTAATGTAAACTTTTCATCTCTGTATTCTAGAACTCTATCCTCCCTCCCCCCCCCCTCAAAAAAAAACAAAAAAACAAAAAAAACAAAAAACAAAAGAATAACAAAATATTTAATTGGGCTGGTCCATAGCAAGTACTAAAACCAAGCCTGAAAAAAGGTTTAGATTCATCGTTTTAAAATCTATAATTCTTCAACCAAAAATACCATCCAAACCCATTTATTTAGATTCAAACTTTCTGCAATCGCTAAATAGATAATAGAGCTCCCTTAACAATGAACCCCTTAAAATATTAGAGATATAATGTTTGATATAGAAAGTCAAAAGTGAAGTGGGCAGAATAGACGTATTTGGGAACAGAAATTCAACCTCTTAGATTTAGAAAGTAATGATATGATGTCACTTAATTAAAAGAAGCTCTAAAAGGAAGAAAAATGAAAGAGGTGAGTGAAGCCAAAGCCTTACTCCAAAAGAAATGCAAAAGGGAACTAAGAATTTTTTTTCTCAATCTTGTTGATTTTTTATTTATAAATCTTAGTTTTTTTTTTCTTTTTTTTACATCTACTCTAAATATTTATCACTTAATATCATTGTTTTACTTAGATCAATGACTTAAATTTTAAATCTTTTTGGTAGTAAAATATTTACATAATATGCAAAACTGTCAGACTAAATATTTAGTAATTATTATTGATTTGTAATGTAGCCAAGGAAAGAAATTTTCCAAGTTATCATTGCAGGGAGTAAAAAAGATTACTCTTCGATGTTGAGATTATGTGATGAATTTCTGGAAGAAATGCATCATTAAATTAGTTTTCCCAATTGTACTAGTGGGAAAGAAACAAATAGCAGAACAATATCATTTTACCAACTCCTAATTGCATTGATTATCTTTAAAGCTTTTAGGGCCACCACTTAGCAACACTAAACAGAATTAAAGATTCATACATGCCTGTTTATTATAATAAAGAAGTACGAAATGTTTTGTCATGCTTTGAACTTGTTGGTGATTGCAATGCAATAAAAGCACTTACCTCCTCCCCAATAAAAGCACAAGATAATCTTGTTAAGGTTTTCCGTGAAAGTAAGTGTGTAATTTTGAGATTACTCTGAAGTTACTAGCACTTTGAGAAATTTTGAATGACGTGATTCTAAATCCTTACTTAGGAAAGTACTAGAAATCTAGTTTTAAACAAAGAATAAGTGGTAATAATATAGATGTGATGTATAGAGAGAACTAGTGCTGAGAAGTCAATTAGAAAAGAATGGGAAAAAAAAAATCTGTGGTAAACAAGACATAGTTGAAACTACTAGTGCTTTTAATAACAGATTAAAAAAACTGCTAAATTGTGAAGTCTGATTGAATAAAGTATCAACAGGTACAGGTCATTTTTTCATACAAATACCTATATTTAAAGAAGGCTTTATGATATAAGAGCTGTACATAAGGTTATTGTGTTTCGGCAGTTTCTAGGCCCAAGTATAGTTGTGACACTATTTTGAATAACATCCTTTAGATCAATAAAAAAGGCTGCCAACTTTTTTCCCCAACAACGGTTTTCTTTCACACATTTCATCACCCAGGAGCTTCTTCCTCAAACACACAGCATCTTTGGCGCCGAATCCCCTAGCTCTTTCATTGCTCAAATTGCACTTTTTTTTTCTTTTTTCTTTTTTTTTTTTTTGGCAAAATCTTTGAAGATCTAAGATAACAACCCAAGTATACATTCTATAATCTACTAAACATATTTATTCTATAAATTTGGATTTATTTATAACTAAATTAATTGGTCATTGATCCTAATTTCTCAAAATACGGAGATTATTTAACATGAAATAAAGTTAGATTGGCTAATTAGGACAATGGGCTAGTGAAATTTCCTCCTAAATTTGATGCAAAAAAATTATGCTTCAAATTTTGGCTTTTATTTGAGATTAAAATAATGAGCCTAAAATTTAGAGAAACAATGAGCCACATGGTCATTCTACGCCACCTTATCTCAATGCTGAGGATGATCCATTTGACCAATCCAAATATTATAGAATGTCAAATGACAGTTGAGCATATATTATAGAATATCAAACTCCAAACCAAACTCAGCTAGATATGTAAGGTTTTTCATTCTTCTTTTTTCAATATAAATCCTTATCCTCCCAAGGGGATAGAGAACTTTGAGAAATCAAAAAATTTTGATACTCATAGTCAATCTCAAAAATCCTGTAAAACACTCCTGTTCATGGTGAAAATTGAGCACAATAAACAAAACATTAACCTTGCACGTAATTTTATATTAACAATACTAATTCCCCATTATTAGGAATTAATATTACTTATAACACCATTTATGTGTGATTAGTTATTAATTTACTGAAAAGTTTGTTTCGTATACAATCTTATTCTATCAGTTATATATGTGTAAGACACAATTTAATTATATATAAAAATATATAATATTCATGCATATTCGTTTACATGTTAACTAAAAATTTACCTAAAATACCCAATTTATAATACAATCGAAAGTACTGGAATAGTTCATGATAACACATATTACACATTACTAAATAAAAATATGAGCAAAGTGTCTTAGATGCCATAGATTTGTCATCCATCACTCAAATTCTCCTACTTCTACGCCTAGGATTAATTTTATAGTCATTGCTAATTATTTTCTGTGGTTGTCATGATTGGAAGCCAAAGCTAAACTAAAACTTTAAGGGAAACATGTGCTGAACAAAAATAAGTGGTGTTTAGTTTACAATGAAAGCCCAAAAGTTGAATTTTTTTGTCAAAAACATGTGAAGTCGTTTTGCTTCGCTGGTAAATTAATCAGATTTTCTCCCAATCAATATCTTATTGACATGATTCTTGATGTCAAAATCAAGAGATACTTCCAAATAAAAGGGATATTTGATATTTTCCCTCAAAAGATTTGAGGAAACAATAGGTTTCTGTTAGTACTTAGAGGGAAGTGGCAAAATTAAGTGCTGAAAATGAGATAAACTATGCGGTAGTAAACCCACTTCATACTAACAATTGAGTGTTCTGAAACAGTGCAGTTTGGAAGTAGATTTTGAGATCAATTCAACACGACCAAAAATGGAGAGTAGGGCAATCCTCAAAAAGGTTTCTTGATCTTTTGGACCAAGACCAATTCAACAAAACGATAAGTCCAAAAGAGATTATTAAAGAGCATTTATTCATTAGTTTCTTTTGGATTTAGCGACTGTAAGATTATATCATTCACTGTGAAAATGATATTTACAATTATCTTGAGGAAGATCAAATAGGATATTTTAGAGATTTAAAAAAGGCCAGAACTATATTATTATTGTCACACGGTATTTTACATAGAGAAAATATTTTAGAATACAAAATGAGTACAAGAAATACACAGTCAAACTGATGATACAAAATGGAAGCTAAGATTTTATATAAAGATTTTAGATAATAAAACATTTCAGCAAAAAATATACCTAAAAACAAATCGAAGCAAACAAATAAGGGAATCAAATCCAATACTATCTAGACTATATGGAAAGAAGAATTTCCTCACCTTCGGCATCATGGAAGTATAACGGATAATCATATATCAATAACTTTATCTCCACATTTCAATGCACTAAAGAGATGAGGAAACACATTCTCATTTTTTAGTATACTAGCAAAAATATAGATACCCTAATTATTTGTTCTTTTATGTGCCTACATGGGGGACAATCTATGCTTATTTCAACTCCTAGAGTATTTTGTCGCTTACTATGCCATTCCTCATCTCTGGATGCTTAGATATCTACTGAAAGCCTTTTCATATATTTAAAAATCTATCACAAAGAAACTGGAAGGAGTTCTGTAATCAATGAAATATCTTTATGAAGCAAGAAGAAATCATTTTTCCCTCTACAGTATTTTTCTTACAGCGTTTAAGTGCACAAAGAAATGGGAGTAGATCCAATTGCCACCCTCAAATAAGCTATATCTTCTCAATGTTCTAAATTCCACACAGTAGAAAATTATAAGGTTAACGGCCAAGAAAAACTGAGCAAATTCAAAGATAACCTAGATGGCTCAAAACTTATCCCGTCCATTGTCAAGACTCAATGAGATTTTAACCGGAAAAGAATTGAAAAAAAAAGGGGGGGATCAAAAAACAGCACACTAACACATGAAAAGGAAAAAAAAGTACAAATATAAAATTTTCAGGGATTATAAGGAAAAGTAAAACCATGTCCATCGTGAAGGTGCATGAGAACTTATTATAAGGAGTGGAGAACGGGAAAAAAACTGCATACAACAAACAGCACACTGAGAAGTGAAAGGTGAAAAATATAACATAGAACTTTCAGGAAGAGGAAAGGGTCAAGTAAAAAAACACTTACAGCAAGTCGAATCAAACATCCTTGAAGAGAATTCTGCAGTCCACTAGTGCGGATATCACCACCAACCTGAGCGATGAAGAAGAAGAGTCAAGTAGCATAGAAATAGTCATTACAACAAGCTTCAAGCATCACAATTATAGAATTTTATTACGCGCAATAAAATCTTGAATATCTAAAATTATAGCATATTGTTGGAACTCAACGTGTGACCGCAGAGATATATGTCCTTTCAAATCTCAATCATCAGTCTTAGCAAAGCAAGTGGTCTTAATACATTCTGCTTTCCGGTTAACAAACTAGTGAAATTTTATTTACTTCTCCACCACGTCCAATTGACTTCACAAAGGACAGTCTATTACATAGCTCAGTGGAAATGGTGAATTCATGTGGCCAACCCCATCTAATGGGAAAAGGATTAGTTTGCCATGGTTACTTCCCATACAATGTCTTTTTTTTATTTGAAACAACAAAATTTCACAGAAACACTGCAACAAGGGCCTCTGCCCTTGATGGGACAAAGTAATGTTGTTGTAATTCAACAGAGGGCCTATTACCGATGCACATAAAATATATAGAATGAATCCTGACCAATTGTAAGATACAGATTGCAAATTATCTTTTTAATGATGATTAATTAAATTAAAGTAAATAAAAATATCAAGGTCAATTGTAATTTTGGGTCAAATTAATTTTTAAACCGAAATAAGTTAAACTGAGTGATGACTGATCAGCGCTTAACCTACACATGTGAATTTTAAACAGTAAGGTCGTGCCTAAGGGTTGCCTCTGGGGTGCTCATGCTTACTTTAAGCAGATTAGTCACACTCGATGTGCACCCGATTAACACACGTACATATTTGGGACAAAATGTAAGTGGCCGACGCACGCCTGATGCTGCTTGTGCATGGTAGATATTATGCCTTAGCACCTAATAAACACCTAACAGGTGTACATGTGCTAATTTTCTATATAAAGCCTCATTAGCAAATTTTTAGTCACTTTAGCAAGATTCTTGAGAGAAGAGAGAGAAAGAGAGAAACAAGTGAAATTTCAAAGATACTTGTTGAATTCAAGTATAAAGCAAGTATATTCTATCAATCTATCCTTTATTACTGATCTTTGCTGATCTCTTTAGCATTTATTGTTTCAAATGATCATACATTTACTATTTTCATGGCTAAAATGTTATTACTTTATATGCATGTAATCCTATTTCCATTTTATGAAGGTTTTATAAAATATATATTCTTAAATTATGTTGTTATTTTTGCATGTCTTTAATTTTGACTTACATACTTCTGCATCTTTTATAGGTGAAAAAAATTGATAAAATTATACTAAAGTAAAGTTGAATTCAAGTATAAAGCAAAGTATATTCTATCAATCTATCCTTTATTACTGATCTTTGCTGATCTCTTTAGCATTTATTGTTTCAAATGATCATA
>JAOVVI020000364.1:0-32948 GCA_028571085.2 Nepenthes alata
AATCCTATTCTGAAAACAGAAAAAGTGGCCAATAATCATATTACAAATAAAATATTTATTAATTATCATATAATGATAATGTCAACCTCTTTGCTAAAAATAAGATGATCAAACACTTGACATCTAAGGGATAATAATTATAAAAAGACTTAACCTTAAAATATTCTGATATTCAATAATTTAATAAAAATTTCAAATTTTTAGTCTCACAATTTTAGATTGCACATAAAATGGATCCAGAGCTTGTCCCCCAAACACTATCTTTCTCCTCATAAAATACTGAGTCTAATCCTCTACACTTGTTTCTCCCTGTCCCTTTCTCTGTCTCTATCTCTCTATTTTTAAATTTAAACTGTTGTGTCAGGAAAATGAATTTAAATTTTAAAAAATATTCTAAGAATTGAATTTAAATTTTTTTGAAGGCTCTCATCCTGACCTGTGATATACATGATCTTAACAAATAGATTCAAAAATTCAATTCGAAATCTTTCAAATCTAATTTAAATTTATAACTATGTATAAATATGAAATTTCTTCCATTCTTATAATCCAACGTGCATGTTGTTAATTTAGTAGTGATAATAAAATGTCTTGATTGGCTCATTGACCTAAAGCATAAACAAACGATGGTGCCGAATAAGGCTGGAAGTAACGGCGGAAGTGGGTTTTTTTCAAAGGAATCCAAAATTCTTTGTGCTATCTCTTCCTAGCATATAACTCTTAATATTTTTATAAATGTTCTATCTAACATGCTCGTATTGCATGGTTGTTTCATATGATTTCCTTCTTCTTATTATCTATTAATTTTTTTATAAAGGGAATTATGTGAGTTATCTATTCATAATGTATGACTCCTGTGGTATATTATAATGATTCTATATTATGTGCTGACACGATTACTTTATATGATTTTTATTTTTTTATCACCTGTTATATCATTTGTGAAGTGAATGAAGACTTCCAAAAATATGAGAACATATCTCCTACGTTGGGAATAATCTTCTTCTTCATTGGTATGGTCCTTTAAAAGCTTTAAAATTTGAATAAACTTCCTAATAAAAATATGCTTCTGGCATGTCTTACTTACAATGATGCAACATTGTAATCTGTATGCCGAGCCCACATTCTATTAACTTTTTTTCAAAAGTTGTAGCAGGTTAAGCTTTAATCTTATAGAAAACCCATTTTAATTTAGCATTATTATTATTATGAAAAATCAAGTACTTTAATGTAAGTTTTATACAACAGCGTGAATTATTAAGTATGATATATTGGGTTATAAGTCACTCCTATATAGATCTATACCCATTTGACATGCTACTCGGTAGTTTGGATGATGGGACACGGATGTTGTACTGATATGGAGGATTATAGTTTTCGTGCGCGCGACCAAGATTTGAAACACCGATTTCAGAAGGAAACAGCTTAAGGCACACCCGATGGGCACTCAAGGGGCCAAATCCAATAGCCAGGCGCTTAAGACGCCAAATCCAATAGATGAGCACTCGAGGGGTGTCTGAGACGCCATTCCCAATGGCATCGAGGCTTGAGGCACGCTTGACAGGTACTTAAATGCTGCTCAAAATATAAAAATACGCTAACGCATTTTAAGAGTTAATCACTTGCAATTTTGAGATCTAGAGAGCATCATTTTTTAGAGAAAAAGAAGAGAAAGAAAGAGAAAATGAAGAAGATGAAGATTCGAGTATTTAATTGAGTTTTAAATCGTGTTTCAATATCCACCAACCTTGGGTACGTTATTTCTAGAACTGAGAAGAACGTTTTATCGGCTATATTTTCTACTCTTTCGTCTTATACTCATTGTTGTTGGGTCTATTTGTTACAAAATGTCCATTTATTGTATTTATGGTATTTATTTAATCGAATTGATTATCTAGTGGATATATTTCAGACGTAAAATTTTATAATTTTCTCTTATCATTATTAAGAAGGTTTTCTATATAAAAATTATATCTTATTTTATTATTAATAATTGTTATGTACTTATTGTGTGTTGTTAATGATTTCATCTGGTTCAAATAAGCGGGTCGTATTCCAATTCAACGTGATGGGGACACCAATAGCAGGCCGGCCCACAAAGGAAAAAGTGGCCCAAAAGCAACAGCAGTCCATTTGTACCTGGGATGGTCAACGCTACGGTTGACCGAAGAAGTAGCAAGTAGGCCGGCCGCTGCCCAGGATAAACGCGGCCCATGTGTAAATCAGCCCACGTGCCCCTTTCCAGGCCTCAACGGTCATCTGCTCTAACTCACTGCATCTCTAAAAAAGATAATCTCCACTGTAACGGCAACCTCCCAGAATCAGAGCGCATTTCGAGAGGAAGGCGCACGAATCGACGTGCAATCTACAGAGGGAACACTAACGGTTATCATGTGCGGAAGGAAAGAATTCCACCTTCTAGACCGTTGTAGCCAAAAATGGCACACGCATCCACACAGGAAAGGCAATGATCCCCATAGAAAGCGGGCATCCTGCATCGCTACGTAAGAAAGGCAGCGGAGAACCACGGCTATAAAACGCCATGGAGAATCACTCCACAGGCATGCTCTCTCTTGCCTACAAAACGCCATCTAGCATCCCTAAAGACAAAAGCTCCCTATGCTCTAAAGCTTTCCAATGCTCGCTCCTTTTCTCTCTACTATTGGTTCCCTGCGAACTGAGTATTGAGAAAAAGCTACTTTCTACAAGCATCCTCAACTCGAGCCACTCTCTCCACGAGTGTACCTCCCACCAAAGTTTCCAAACACACTCCAAGTATCCATCTTTACGTTCACTATATTTTACCTTCTCATCCTCAAAAGGCTCGTTACTAACTTGAGCATTGGAGTATTTTCGGTGGGATCAAATCCCGCCATCACCTGCCTCTTATTTTAAGTTGTAGAGTACAGGATCCCAAGCTCGGTGGATGGAGACCAAATTTGACGGACAGCTCGACTCAAACCCGTTCAAAATTTGGATTCATGATACATCATTAACGCCGTTTGTGGAAACGCTAACTAAAAGTTTATCAATTACTTCCTTCAAACCAACATCATCCAGCAAAATGGTGAACACCAGGGCTCAAGCTAGCGTTCCTGCTAGAGAGGCTGCCTCCCCCGACCACGACCACTCAGTTGATAGTCGGGTCGGAGAGTAGCTTGCTCTAAATTTCCTTGCCATGGCAGAGTAGATGAACAAAATATCTTAGATACTCCAAATGATCTGCACACGCCAAGGCAAGAAGAAGTAGGGGCTCAGTCCTCCTCAACTCCCATTTCGGCCTCCAGGTGAGGAGGCTAGAGAAAGAAGAAGCCGACCAAGAAGACTTCGAAGCCGGGTAACTCTCACATCCCGGTGGCCTTCGATGCCCAAAGCTATTCAAGGTTTGAGGGGCGCTTGGGCTATGAAACTCAAGATGAGAGTCTCGAAAGAATAAATCCCCGATACTCTCGAGATGAGCAAAGGCCTCACACGCAGGAGGGAGCCTCTCGGATCGTCTGATCCACAAGCGGTAGCAGCCGGCCGACGTCACGCCACACTACAGAAAGAACAAAATTGAGAACTTACCTTAACTCCAAGAGATCTGAAAACTCCTCCCAAGTGGAGAAAAATATCGAGAAGATCTGGAACTACATGTTCAAGGATGACGATGAGCATGCCACCGATCTAGAGAGATCTCCATTCCCACTGAGATCCTAGCTCGACCAATGCCGGCCAAGTTTAAGATGCTGGTCCTGGATTCCTATAATGGGAGCACTGATCCCATGGACCACTTGGATCACTTCCGCACCCATCTAAGCTTCTAGGGCCTGGAGGAGGCAAAAATGTGCCAATGTTTCTCCCTCACCTTAAAGGGGATGCCCCGATCTGGTTCCATCGACTTCCTTCAAACTAGATCTGGAGTTTTTGAAATCTAACTGATCTTTTTCTGGTCCAGTACACTTCCAGCCCCCAAGAAGAGAAACAGCCATGGCACCTCGCCCACATTAAGTAGAAGCATAGCGAGAACCCAAGGAAGTTCCTAGAGTGGTTCCTAGCTTGGCAGCTTCATCTCTGTGTTAGGGCCGAGCAACTTCTTTAAGAATTTGGCCCACAAAAACCCGCAGACCTTTCAGAAAGTGGAAGCCATCACTAGAATGTACGTGGCCGCTGAAGAGGCTAACGAGGCAAAGCGTCTAGAAAGGACAGACCAGTCTCGCACTTTTCCGGCCAAGGGAAAGAGGAAAAATGGGGGCGACAACAACCCCCGAAGAAAGTAACCCAGGATCGAGCCACCGATCCCGAAGGAGTACAGGCCCATCAACCCGACTACATTTAACAACACACGGGCCAATGTCTTCCTGCTAATCTGTGAGGAAAATTTTGTTAAGTGGCCAAAGCCACTGAAGAACACGGAGGGAGGAGATCCAGCGAAATACTGCGATTTTTATCGATCTTTGGGACACACTACGGGAGAATGCAAGACACTTCAATGGGAGATTGAGGAGCTGATTCGAATGGGCCATCTCACAAGGTTTCTGAGGAACCCTGAGTAGAGTTCCGACGCTTCAGGCGAAGAAGGGTCATATCAACCCCAACCGCGGAACCGAGTCGCAGCCGGTATGGTCAACATGGTGACCACTAGGCTTTCCAAAGCCCACCAGATGAATCACGAGGAGAGGCAAGCGAGACGCAAGAAGCAAAGGGTAAAGGAAAATACCATTAGTTTTAGTGATAACGACATGACACGTGTAATTTTTCCACATACTAATTATCTGGTTGTATCTACACTCGTTTCAGACAGTACTGTTGACTACCAATTGAAACAAGTTTTTATCAATAATGAAAGTTCAAGGAATTTGCTTTACCTTAATGCATACTTTAAGTTAGGGTTCAAAAAGAATCAACTTAAACTGGTCGAATGACCATTGTAAAGCCTAGATAATGAGCCAGTAGCCATCCAAGAGACAATACAGTTAGAAGTCACCCTAGGCACGTACCCCAGAACGGTGAGTCGCACACTCACCTTCCTGGTTGTTGACCTTCCCTCCATATACAACGCCATCCTAGGCCGGCCATACCTAGTAGCGTTCAGGGCCGTCATCTCAATACCGCACTTGAAAATAAAATTTTCAACAGCATCCGACATTGATGAAGTCTTGGGTAACCAAGTGACTAGATAGATGTGTTACATGTCGCAGATAGCCCCAGGTGGCGGCGAAAGGCCCACAGAAGAGTTAGAGTATCGAGACGAAGCAACCCTATAGTAGGCGCAATCCGGCGAGGCCACCGACCTCGTACTGCTAAATCCGGAGGACCCAGAGAAGTATGTACAGATATGGGGCTCACTCACGCGAACTCTTACGTGATGACCTGATAGTCTTCTTGAGGCGGAACGCAGATATCTTCGCGTGGACGCCCACTAACATGTCAAAACTTTTAGCCAAAGTAATGGTCCATAAGTTGAGTTTCGATCCCGGTCACAAGCCTATCAGGCAGAAGTGGAGGAACCACTCCGTCAAAAAGCTTATAGCCATCCGGGAAGAGATGAAGAAGCTGCTAGGTGTCGAGTTCATTAGGGAAGTCAAGTACTCGGATTGGCTCTCCAACGTTGTCCTGGTTAAGAAAAGCAGCAGGAAATGGCGGATGTGCGTCAATTTCATCAACATAAACAAAGTCTATCCAAAGGATAGTTTCCCTTTGCCCAGGATTGACTTACTGGTATACTCCACTTTTGGATACAAGCTGCTAAACTTCATGGACACATACTCGGGTTATAACCAAATCAGGATGAGCCCAGAGGACAAGGAGCATACCTCATTCATGATCGATCAAGGCAACTACTGCTACAAGGTCATGCCTTTCGGTCTAAAGAACGAGGACACAATTTACCAAAGGCTCATGAACAAAATATTCAAGAAGTAGATCGGCCACAATATGGAGGTGTATATAGACGACATGCTCGTCAAGAGTAAGACCACCAGTGACCATATTCGTGATCTGATTGAACCTTTCGAGGTACTCCGTACACACCAGATAAAGTTAAATCAATTGAAGTGTGTCTTTGGAGTGTCCTCAGGGAAATTCTTGGGTTTTATCGTTTCTCAACGAGGGATTGAAACAAACGCAGAGAAGATCAAGGCCCTCATGGACATGTCTCCGCCAAGAAATGTCAAGGATGTCCAGAGGCTAACCGGAAGACTGGCAATATTGTCCTGCTTCTTGACTAAGTCGGGAGACAAATATCAATCTTTCTTTAAGGTTCTGAGGGGGACAAAGGTGAACGGTTTTCAAAGGACGGTAGAGTGTCAGGCCACCTTCAATGAGCTAAAACAGTACCTAGCCAGTCTGCCGTTGCTGGCGTCACTAAGAGACGGAGAGGAGCTATACCTCTACCTGGTGGTATTAGAGGTGGCTCTTAGCTCTGTTCTGATACGTTAGGATTTTCATGCACAGCGATCGGTCTAGTATGTAAGTAAAACATTGACCGATGCAGAGACACGCTATCCACGTGTTTAGAAACTCGCTCTGGCACACGTCTTATTGGCCCAAAATTGAGGCCCTATTTTCAAGCTCATCGTGTTGTCGTCCTGACTGACCAGCCGTTGAAGGGCATCATTCAGAAACTCAATATTTTCGGACGACTTGTTAAGTGGGCCATCGAATTGGGAGAGCTCGATAGCAAATTCTGGCTAAGGCTAGCCATCAAGGGGTAGACCCTGGCCGACTTCATCATCGAGACCACGACCCCGATCATCAATGAGCACCACATTGAGGACACAGATCACCACCCAGAAGAGACAGAGTGGGTCTTCAACGTGGACGGTTCGTCTACCAGCTCAGGCAGTGGAGCCGGAGTGGTCCTAAGGACCCTGAATGGGTTTGAGGTGAAATACTCCCTTAAGCTCGATTTTTCAGCCACAAACAATGTTTTCGAGTATGAGGCCCTATTAGCCCGATTGCGACTAGCCAAAGAATGCTCTACTAAGCGTTTGACCATCTATAGTGACTCAGAGCTAGTCGTCAACCAAATCAACGGGAGTTTCGAGATGTGCAACCCTCTCTTGGATAAGTATCTGGTTAAGGCGAAGGACACAATCCAAAAATTTGATAAGCTAAACCTGGTCTATGTCCCCAGGACTGAAAATCGGAAGGTCGACCAGCTCATGAGAGTGATGGCGACCTAAAGTCCAAAGCAATACCCGAGGGACATGCGAGAAGTTTTAGGCACTCCTAGCATAGAGGAATAGGAAGCGATGCAAGTCTATGACAGCAAAAACTAGATGACGCCATACTGGAGGTCTCTAGTGGACAGTACACTGCCGGAGAGCACGGACGAGGCTAAGAAGACGATCGGCTTGTATACCATGGTCGACGGAAGACTATATCGCAGAGGGTACTCGACTCCGTACCTCCAGTGTCTGACCCCTGAGGAGGTCGACTACACTTTGAGCGAAATCTATCTCGGGATATGTGGATCACACATTGACGGCAAGAACCTAACGTTCGAAGTCATACGCCAGGGATATTACTGGCCAACGATAAAGAAGGACACCCTAGAGTTTGTGAAGAAGTGTGAGAATTGTCAACTCCATGGCAACCTCCACCACCGGCCACTTGCGGAGCTGAGATCCCTCCAAGCACCTTAACCTTTCGCGCAATGGAGACTCGATATTCTCAGCCCATTTTCCATCAAAACCGGACAGAGAAAGTTCATCATCGTGGGTATAAACTACTTCACTAAATTGGTCAAAGCTGCCTTGTTGGCCAAGATCACTGAGCACAACGCCATAGAATTTTTCCATCAAAGCATAGTAAGTGGATCGAAAATTTTGACCCTAAGACATGGGAGCCTAATCTCAACAGGTATTATAGCCTAAATCCCATAACAAAGGCTGAAGGGTGTCTCACGAGTTGGTTCCTTGGGAGTCGTTTGGCATGACCATAGCACAGAGGACAATTCGTCGACCCAGGAGCCCCTTACGTCCTCCAACTTGGTCTTTAGACCGTGCGGTAACTCCAGTTGGTGACTTATACCTACACATTTGCCTAGGGGAATGCTATCGAAGTGTGAACCAATCTGATACCAAAACTAGTGCAATACTTAGTGAAGCGTTTTTCTAAAAATTGGGTTTCATTGTCAATCACAATGACCTCGGGAATGCCAAATCTGCTCACTATGATCTGGCGGACAAACTCTAGGGCACTGTGCTCGGTAAAACTGGCCAGTGGGACGACTTCAACCCATTTGGCGAAGTAGTTTATACTCGCGATGATAGATTTTTTCTGCCCAATCGCGATGAAAAATGGGACGAGAATATTAAGACCCCATTGCGCGAAAGGCTAAAGAGTTTGGAGGGATCTCAACTCCGCGAGCAGCTGGTAGTCAAGATTGCCATGGAGTTGACAATTCTCAAACTTCTTCACAAACTCTAGGGCATCCTTCCTCATTGTTGGCTAGTAATATCCTTGGTGTATGGCTTTGAACGCTAGGTTTTTGTCATCAATGTGTGATCCACATATCCCGAGGTGGACTTTGCTTAAAGCATAATCGGCCTCCCTAGGGGTAAGACACCGGAGGTACGGAGTCGAGTATCCTCGACGATACATCCTTCTATCGACTATGGTGTACCAGTCGGCCGTCTTTTTTATCCGCTTAGCCTGATCTGCATTCTTTGACAGTGTTTCATCCACCACATACCTCCAATATTGTGTCATCCAGTTTTCATTATCGGAGACTTGTTTTGTTTCCTATTCCTCTATGTTGGGAGTGCTCAAAACTTTTTTCATATCCCTCGAGTACTGTTCTGAATTTTTGGCCGCCGTCGTTCTTTCGAGCTGGTCGGTCTTCCAGTTCTCAGTCATGGGGATGTGGACCTGGTTTAACTTATCAAATCTTTAGATCGTGTCCTTCGTCTTAGCCAGATATCTAACCAAAAGAGGGTTGCGCGCCTCGAAACTCTCATTAATCTGGTTAACGACTAGTTTTGAGTCACTATAGACGGTTAGTCGCTTAGCTGAGCATTCTTTGGCTAATTGCAATCCAGCTAACAGGGCATCGTACTCGGCAACGTTGGTGGCTGAAAAATTGAGTTTCAGGGAGTATTTTACATCAAACCCATCTGAAGTCCTCAGGACCACTCTAGCACCACTGCCTGAGTTGGTTGACGGACCATCCACGTTGAGGACCCATTCTGTCTCTTCCAGGTGGTGGTCTATGTCCTCAGCGTGATGCTCATCGATGATTGGAGTCGTGGTCTCGATGATAAAGTCGGTCAGGGCCTGCCCCTTGATGGCTGGCCTAGGTCAAAATTCGATGTCAAACTCTTCCAACTCGATGGCCCACTTGACCAGTGTCAGAAAATTTCAAGTTTTTGAAGAATGCCCTTCAATGATTGGTCGACTAGGACGACCACACGATGAGCCTTGAAATAGAGTCTTAACTTTTGGGCCGAGAAGACGAGTGCAAGAGTGAGCTTCTCAGTTCGTGGGTAGCGTATCTCTACGCCGATCAATATTTTGATCACGTAGTAAACTGACCGCTGCACGTCAGAATCCTGACGTATCAAAACAGAGCTAAGAGCCACTTCTGATACCACCATGTAGAATTACAGCTCTTCCCCTTCTCTGGGTAACGTCAACAATGGCGGATTGGCACGGTATTGCTTCAGCTCGTCAAAGGCGACCTGGCACTCTACCGTCCTCTGAAATCTGTTTGCCTTCGTCACCCTCAAAGCCTTGAAGAATGGCTGATACTTGTCTCCTAACTTTGCCAAAAACCAAAACAATGTTGCCAATCTTCCGATTAGCCTCTCGGCATCCTTGACACTCCGAGGCGGAGACATGTCCGTGAGGGTCTTGATCTTATTTGGGTTCACTTCGATCCCTTGTTGAGAGACAATAAAATCTAAGAATTTTTCTGATGATACTCCAAAGACACACTTGGTTGAATTCAACTCTATCTGGTGCGCGCAGAGTACCTCAAAGGATTCAGTCAGATTACAAATATGGTCGCTGGTGGTCATACTCTTGACGAGCATGTCATCCACATACACATCTATATTGTGTCTGATATGCTTTTTAAATATTTTATTCATGAACCTTTGGTAAGTGGCACTTGTATTTTTTAGACCGAAATGTATGACCTTGTAGCATTAGGTGCCTTGATCGGTCATAAACGATGTGTGTTCCTTATCCTCTAAACTCATCCTAATCTGGTTGTAGCTCGAGTACGCACCCATGAAACTCAACAACTCGTGACCAGAAGTTAAGTCTACCAGTAAGTCAACCCTGGGCAAAGAAAAACTATCCTTTAGATGGGCTTTGTTGATATCGGTGAGATTGATATACATCCACCATTTTTCGTTACTTTTCTTAATCAGGACAACGTTAGAGAGTCAATACGGGTATTGGACTTTCCTGATAAACCTGGCATCTAGCAGCTTCTCAACAAAGTGATTCCTCCACTTCTGCCTGACAAGCTTGTGGCCGTGATCAAGACCTAACTTGTTGACCATTACTCCGGTTGGAATCCCCAGCATGCCAGCGGATGTCCACGTGAAGATATCACAATTCTGTCTCAAAACCGCTATCAGCTAGTCACGTAGGGGTCCGACGAGTGAGCCCCCTATTTGTACATACCTCTCTAGGTCCTCCGGATTTAACAGTACAAGGTTGGTGGCTTCGCCAAATTGCGCCTACTGTAGGGTCGCTTCGTCTCGATGGTCCAACTCTCCTGCAGGCCTCTCACTACCACCTGGAGCTACCTACGACATGTAACACGTCCGTCCAATCACTTGGTCACCTAGCACTTCACCAATATCGCATGCTGTTAAAAATTTTATTTTTAAGTGCAGTATTGAAGTGATGGCTCCGAACACTATTAGGCACGGTCGGCCTAGGATGGCGTTGTATATAGAGGGCAGGTCAACAACCAGAAATGTGAGTGTGTGACTCGCCATCCTGGGGTATGTGCCCAGGGTGACTTCTAACTGTATTGTCTCTTAGACGGCTACTGGTTCGTTATCTAGACCATATAATGATCCTTCGACCGGTTTTAGTTTATTCTTTTTTAGCCCTAACTTAAAGAACGCATCGAGGTAAAGTAAATCCTTTGAGCTTCCATTATTAATAAAAACTTATTTCAGCTGGTAGTCAATAGTTCTGTCTGAAATAAACTGAAATAAGTGCAGATACAATCAGATGATCAGTATGTGAGAAAATTACATGTCATGTCGTTATCACTAAAACTAATGACATTTTCCTTCATCCTTTACTTCTTGCATCTGACTTGCCTCTCCTGGTGATCTGCCTAATGGGTCTTGGGCTGTCGGGTCGTTATCATATTAACCACTCCAGCAGCGACCCAATTCTGTGGCTTGGGCGGATCTGGCCTTTCTCCGCCTGAGGTGTTGGAACTCTGATCAAGGTTCCTCAGGAACCTGGTGAGATGGCCCCTTCAAATGAGATCCTCAATCTCCCATTAGAGCATCTTGCATTCCTCCGTGGTGTGTCCCGAAGATTGATGGAAATTATAGTATTTCGTTGGTTCTCCACCCTCCGTGTTCTTTAGTGGCTTCGGCCACTTATCGAACTTTTTTTCATGGATTTGTATGAGGACATTAGCCCGCGTGTCGTTCAGTGGAGTCAGGTTGACGGGCTTTTACTCCTTCCGGTCTAGTGGCCCAGTCCTAAGTTCTTTCGGTGGGGATTGTCTACGCCCCTGTTCTTCCTCTTCTTCTCGGCTAGGAAAGAGCAAAGCTGGTCGGTCTTCTCTGGACGTTTTGCCTTGTTAGCCTCTTCAGTGGTCACGTTTTCTCTGGTGATGGCCTCCGCTTTCTGGAAAGTTTGCAGGTTTTTGTGGGTTAGTGCTTGAAGAAGTCGCCCGGCCCTACCGCAGAGATGAAATTGTCAAGTTTCATCTATTTAGTGAGCTTGGGGATTCTCCTAACCTCCACCGCAAACCGCTCCAGGAACTGTCTTGGGTTCTCACTTTGTCTCTACTTGATATGGGAGATGTGCCAAGGTTGTTTCTCTTCTCGGTGGTTGGAAGCGTATTGGGCCAAAAAAAATTGGTAAGATCCCAAAAATTTCGGATCGAGTTCGAAGGAAGTCGATGGAATCAGATCCGGGCATCTCCCTTTAAGGTGAGGGGAAAACATCAGCACATTACCACATCCTCTAGGCTCTAGAACTTTAGATGGGTGCACAAGTGATCCAAATGGTCCATGGGATTAGCGCTCCCATAATTGGAATCTAGGGCCGGCACCTTGAACTTATCTGACATTTGTCGTGTTAGGATCTCAATGGTGAAGGTAGATCTCTCTAGATCGGCGTGCTCGTCATCATCCTTGAATACACGATTTCAGATTTTCTTGACCTTTGCCTCCGTTGGGGAGGAGTTTCCTGATCTCTTAGAGTTGAGGTAAGTCTTCAACTCTGTTCTTTCTGTTGTGCAGCGCGTTGCTGGTCGGCTGCTACCGCTTATGGATCGGTCGATCCGGGAGGCTCCCTCCTGTGAGTGAGGCCTTTGCTCGTGTCGGGAGTACCAGAGGTTTCATCTTTTGGGACTCTCATCTAGAGTCACACGGCTCAAGTGCCTTTCAAGCCTTGAACGACTCTTGGCGTTAGAGGCCACCAGCATGTGAGAGTTGCCTGACTTCGGAGCCTTCTTGGTCGGCCTCTTCTTCCTCTGGCCTCCTCACCTGGTGGTTGGAATGGGAATTGTGGAGAATTGAGCCTTCTACTTCTTCTTGTCCTGATGAGTGCGGAGCATTTGGAACATATGGGAAATCTTGTTCATCTGCTCCACCAGATTCAAGAAAAATGGGACATGCTGCCCTCTAACCTGCTTACCAACTGAGTGGTCGTGGTCCGGGGAGACAGCCTCTCTAGCGGGAACGCTAGCTTGGGCCCTGTTGTTCACCATTTTGCTAGATGATGTTGATTTGAAGGATATAATTAATCGACTTTTAGTTAGCGTTCCCACAGGCGGCGCCAATAATGCGTCGTGGATCAAAACTTCAAATTGGTTCTAGTCGAGCTGTCCGTCGGATTTCAGTCTTCGTCCACCGAACTTGGGATCCTGCACATGACAACTTAAAATGAGAATTCAGGTGACAGCGGGGTTTGGTCCCACCGAAAATACTTCGATGCTTAATTCAGTAATGAGCCTTTTGAGGATGAGAAGGAAAGATGTAGTAATTGCAAATATGAATGCTTGGGAAGTGTTTGGGAACGTTGATGGGAGGAAAACTCGTTGAGAGAGTGGCTCGAGTTAATGATGTTTGTAGAAAGCAATCTTTCATCAGTACTTAGTTTGTAAGGAACCAATAACTGAGCGAAAATGAGTGAGCGTTGGAAAGCCTTGAGAGCGTAGAAGCTTCTGTGAGCTTTGATTTGTTAGAGGGCGTTTTGCATGCAAGAGAGAGCATGCTTGCGGAGTGAATATCCATAGCCTTTTATAGCCACGATTCTCTACTGCCTTCCTTATGTGGCGAGGCGGGATGCCCACCTTTTGTGAGGATCATTGACTTTTTTGTGTGAATACAGGCGCCGTTTTTTACTACAATGGTCAAAAAGGTGGATGCCTTTCCTTCCACACATGGTTACCGTTTGGGTTTTCTCTATAGATTGCGCACCGATTTACGTGCCTTTTTCTCGGGATGCACTCTGATTCTAGGAGGTCGTCGTTACGGTGGAAATTACCTTTTTTGAATGTATGGAGAATTATAGTAGACGACTGTTGGGGCGTGCGTAGGCTGATTTTGACTTGGGCCGCATTTATCCTAAGTCGCAGCCGGCCTACTTGTTATTTCTTCGGTCAATGGCAACGTTAACCATCCTGAGTGCAACTGGGCCGTTGTTAATCTTGGGCCATTTGCTGCTTTTGGGCTGGCTTATTACTAGTATTCTCATCAGTTTTAATTCTACAAATATAGTCAATAAAAAATAATTCATACAAAAAATACTACCAATTTAGTATTTTTTTTAATATTTACAAATCTAAATAATATACAATAACATATACTTTATTTATACATTTTAAAAGAAATTATTTTCAGTCTAATTATTATTAAATGTGTAAGGTGATCTTAAAAAAAAAAAGGGTCGTTCATAACGTTTCAAAAGGAAATAAAACCTCCCAAATAAATGCTTAGCGCCACCGCCGGCTATGTATTCTACGTCGCCGGTGTAATAAATTCACCGTATAATTAGCGGGAACGGTGATTGATCTGCTCTCTCTATCTCTTCCATATTCTAGCTTCGATCTTGGAGCATTACTCTCTCTTTGATTTTGATGCACTAGCAAAGAACTGTGGTACTTACCCCCGTCCCAAATAAAATACCGAACTGCGGTGATTTATCTACCTAGCCTTGTTTTATTCGTGGTTCTGATTCTGATATGCTCAGCAGAAGAATTCTGTTTTGACGTCAGTATTTTTATTTTGATTGATATTTTTATCTTTGTAATAAAAGAGGATAAAAATTCTTTCCCAACTTATGCGCCAATTGTGATGTTATAATCGACTAGGTTGGATGATTTCTAGAAATTATACAATTTGATAATTCTATTTGTTTGGCCGTCACATGGAATCTTTGGAAACTCTGAATTATAATTTTACATCGCCTTTTGATCTCTTTCCACGAGCTGTTTGGGCGGGGTACCTCGTATTGGAATTTTCAATAACCTGGCTTGTTCAAGTTATTCTTGTCATTAATTTCAATAAAATTATTGCTTAGATTGATAGAAACTAGAAAATGGAAATGCAATGCAGAAAAACGATTCATAATTTGGAGGAAACCGTGACATGTTAGTACGTAGCTAATATCCGTGTTAATTTTCACCCTGTATTTTGCTGATCAGCAATATCTTTCGGTGTGGGCTAGCTCAAGTGGCTGAGTGCCAACTATTTCAGATGACAGGCCAAAGTTTGATTCTCCTAGAGGGGTGCGTCTGTGTGTGTTTTGCCAGTAAAAAAATAGTTGACATATCAGATTATATTACATTAAGTAATAAGGTTTATGTGAAATGGGTGAATGGAATCTGGGGATTCTTGGTTTGCTATTGCTATTGGTTTGTAAGGGTACTTGATGACAGTGTTGGTGTTCTAGTGCATCTTTGGTTCTGAATTGATTTGTTATAAATGTAAATTTTGGTCTTATTAGTTGCACCAATGACATAACAATGGACGTTTGACGGCGATATGTGTTGGTTAAGAGTTGAAGAACTTTACCAAACAAATTTCTCTACCATCAAGCAAGTCAGGTAGCCTATGTTGAATTCATGCATTTTAAAATTCATCTCATTTTTGCCGTCTCTCCATCGTTGTGTTTCTGAGTTAGGACATTTATCATGCTTGCTTTACAGGAAACGGTGCATCTTGCAGGAAGATTGTATTTTGCACCTGGTTACAACTGTTCCTCTGGAACAAAATTATGCTTGCTACATTGATAACTTCAGCTCAGTTCACAGAGGTGCAGCGTCCACAGAGTACTCATGGCTTTTACAAATAGAAGCCTTTTGTGGGTTTCCTTTTTTGTCCATAACAACGAATTCGATGGATTGTTTAGTGACACAGGTACTACTTGAAGGCTGATTATGCAGTTATCTCCCTCCATTGTTGTGACTATCTTTTGTTCTTATGTCCCTTCCAAAATTCACCTTATGAGGTTATATCAGCATTGGTAATGTCCTTTGCAGTTTTTTTCCGCTTCTTTTTCTGTTTACATTGAAGTTTCTATAATGGTGTTAATTTAGAGAAAACTGCCAGCCATATTATAGAACTCTTTGAGATGATCCTTTGCTTGGATGTTTTGAGTTCAATAATGAGGGTAAAAGTCGAGGTTGGTTGATCTTATCGACTTCGTTTTGTAGATCCTGTCTGCTAGACAAAGAAGGAAAAGTGCGTCTTGAAGTCAACAAAGAATCTTTATTGTGGGAAAATATCAGACATTGGTCCAAAATAACGAATTAGAGCACATGGAATGATCTTCTTTTGTTGGGGAAAAAGTAAGGTAGGACTGAATGAAAATTGGTAATGCTTTAGCTGGGAATGCCTTTTGATACCAATCTTGTTACATGGGAAACTAGGAGTTGCTAGGTGGTTGGCTGTCCACTTGCTCAGGGCTTTAGTTCAGTGAACCTAGCTTCAATTTCTCCCCCCCATTGCACCATCAAAGAATGTTAATCTTGTTACCTACCCCTCATTCTTATGCCTCACACTTTAGCTGAGCAGTGCGCCTATTAGGGTGACGAGTGGCGACTTTTGATTTGAAAACTATAAAGATGTTCAAATTATATTAATTAGTATTTTTGTAAAGCTGAAGGAATATATGGGTCTAGATGTGCATTTTTAGGGCAAACCTCCTAGATTGTGTGCTCTTTTCCCCTCTGTAAATATGTAGCTTTTTTCATTAGTTTGCAAACTCATTTGAGATTTGTAAAAGAATGATACATGATACAGTACCTTTGTATAACAATTTATTCACTTGCAATTCTATTGCAAACTTCATTTACTGATGCTTTTGTTGATTGAAATTGTGTGATTAGAGTTCTGAACTAAACTTATGTGAGCCATTTTATCTCATGCTTTGTTCAACCTTAGCTACCATTATGTTTGTGGAATTGATATTCTATTATTATTAGAGGCCACGGACTGTTGATTTTATATTACTTGCAAAATGATGTGTGTTGATGATAAATTGATGAATATATTGTGAGGTGTCATCATTACCTAGGGTGCATGTACTTTATTTTATAATGGCTTATTTCTTATTTGTGAGATTTTCTAACAAACTCATTTGCTCCCTATTAAATATACGGGTCTCCCCTTCTACGTGAGACAATGCAGTTCACTAAGTGGTTAATCTGCTCTCAAATTGAATTTAGTGCTGATCAACCTTTTTATTTATGGTTGCCATATATCTTTACCAGTTGTATGATTTACGTTGGATCTTCAAATTACCTGGTTTTGAATCAGTCTGCAATTTTTCCCCATTTCAGTCTATGTCAACATTGATCAAGAAGATTTGGGCATGATAATCTTTCCATTGAATAATCTCTCCCTTCTTTTAGGTATGTGTTGACAATAGGTTTCATCAACAGGTTTTGTGATGTGATTATGGTATTCAGATATCTGTACTAGCAATTAAATTCTGTCCATTAGCAACTTTAAAAATTTGTAAATCTAAGAAGAAATAGATAGGTTTTAATTATTTTGATTATAAGCACTTGAGGTTTCGACAAGAAATAAATCATAATTTTATGATAATTAACCTTTATAATCCAATCCATATAGTGTCTTTTTTAGAAATTTTTAATACCCCGGACCCCAATTTGGATCATTTTGATATTAGCTGTGATTTTTGGGTTAATTGGATGTGTTTTGAAGTAATTATATTGTGAAATTTTGAAGTAGCGCGATGCTTGATGCACGCCTGAGGTGCTGAATCTAGAAGGTCAGCGCCCGAGGCTTGTTTGAGCGCCGATTCCAAAAGGTCAGTGCCCGAGCCACGCCTGAGGTACGTTTGAGTGCCGATTGGGTATTAAAGACACGCTCAGGTTGGACTTCATCATTTCCTGCGAGGAGGAAAGAGAGGAGAAAGAGAGAGAGCGGGGGATGAAGAGAGAGAAGGCGTCATTTGGGTTTTTCGAAGTATCCTTTCATCAGATCTATTTGATATAAGGTTGAGGAAAGTATTCTTTAGCCCTATCATTTGTCTAATTTTGTATCTGATAATATTTTGTTTCGATTTGGAGGTTTTAAGTTCGTGTGTAACTTTTAATTAGCCCGCTTGTTCTCCTTGTGCATGTATGGCAGTTTTACTGGTTGTCTGAGGGATTTGTTCTATTTCTGTTATTATTTGATAGTTTTGTGATTTTCTAAAAAAATGGGTAAATATCGGACATTGTGTATTTTTATATCTGTATATTTGTATGAAAATGAGTATAAAATCTTGCATTGGCCATGTATTTTCACATGCATATGCAAGGGTTGTGGTCATTGCCTTTGGATTTATTATTGGACATTTTGGCCAACTCCCGACGAGGAGATATTTGTTATTGGAAATCATTTTCTGCCAGCAAAAAAGGCTTGGATGTAATGACCCACCCCCTTTGGTTATTTAATTAGAATTTATAATATATTCGAACGTCTTAATATATCTAACAAATTTGAGAATTGTACCCCAAATCGCGAGTGGCAAAATATAGCGAGCAACATTACCTATGAGAGACAGAGTACATAGGTGGCTAAGCATGCTAGCCTAAACTACATTTGATTTGGCCTAATGTTACTGGAAGTATGTGTAATCCTTCATCAAATTAATCTTTAAATAATCGGAATTTAAATTTGGTGCATGATTTGCATTTCTGTATGGATTTATAGTCGGACTTTGATTTGGGATTCGCCGATTTTGCCCATAGATGGATTTTGGTATGTCTTGTATATTTGATTTTGATTATATATTTTGATCTAGATTTTGAATTATCTGCTTACGGTACTATTTTGGTTTCTGCACACGCGATTAGATCATCTGCCTATTGGATTTTGTCCCGCATCATGATTTAATCAGGCATTGGATTGGATTTCTGATTTGATATCCGAATCACTTTTGATATATATATATATATATACGTCCCGAGAGGATTGTTTTCTGATTAGATATTCGTTTTGGATTTGATAGATGATTTGAATACGAAACTATCATTGGTTTTGATATTGGATTTTGTCTTAAATTTGATGACTGGATTTTGACGTCAGCTATTTGGATTTATTTATGTCATCTGATTTAACATTTGTTCTTGGATCCTCCCTCTAATTTATTGGACACGTTTATTTTTATATATGATATTTGTTGAGTTTTAGGCTCATTTTTTATTTTATCCCTTCAGAATAGAGGGTTTGGATATCTTTGCAGGAGCTAGACGAGATATGATGCGGCACCATATGTTTTGGTATGTATCGCATTTGTTTAGATGTATGATATTGGAGGTATTTCGGTTCTTTTAGATTGGATTTATTTTGGGTTGTATTTCAAATATTGGAGTCTGCCAAATGTAGGCCTTTGGTCAGCATATTAAGAATTTATGGATTTATTATATTATGTGGATGAGTTGTTATTATTTAGTTATCTCCCTTATGACTATTTTGAGTAGGTCATGTTTGTGTTATTCGGACAGTAATCTGATGAAGTCCTGTGATCGGTTTTCTTTTGGGTCTGTCTATTATTGTTATTTGGATAAGGGAGATTTTTTGTCTGTTTTTTATGTCACACCCGAGTTGAGATTTATCTGTTTGTTAATTAAAAATTATTTATTTATTGAATTGATCTGTTTTGTTCCGGTTCGTGACATAGCTAGTGGGATGAAACAATCTTTGAGAGGAAAATGGACTGTTCGATGTTCCTATACTTCTTGTCTATTGCACATGTTCGTACTTCATATTGGTCTAGTATACCCGCAAGTATACCCTATGTTCTATCTTGCTGCTGCTGTGTCTGACGTCTATGTCCCATGCAAGAGCATGAGTGAATGATTCTTTATAGCAATATTTGGAAGTGAAATTGGACAATCTTTTTGCAAAACCTGCCAGTGAGGAATTTTGTTCAATAACATTATATGGCCTCATGAACCAAATGAAACCAACAAATTCTGATTTCTGTTTTGCTGCTTTTGCCAACTTCTAATTGTTCAATGATCTGGTTTTGCTGCTTTTTGTCAATTCAAGCCAAAGCATCTGGAAAAAAACCTATCGCATGAAGCTCATTAAGTTAGAACTCAATAAAAACAACATTATGCATCCCTTCATAGAATCAGAAGGCTGGAGACAGTATTCTAGATTCTCAAACTTGTGTTGCTTCATCGAACTCTCTTTTTCTTATAGAGGCCATATTCATGCAGGCAGAGCATAAAATTTAGTAGGCCCTCTGGATATGTACCTTGCTCAAGTTCCAGATATGCTACCTGTGCGATTAGGGACTTGGCTCCTGTGGCCTTCTGCTTATCATTCAAAATTATTTTCTTGCTGCATCTTTACTCTGTATTCATGGTTTTTCTATTCATGAAAGGAACAATTGCAGAGCAAGAGTGAAAAATATGGAGAAGGGTGGAACTATGGATATTCTGGCTATACTATCAGAGCTCAGTGAAGGTGCAAAAAATATTGCCTTTCACCGAAAAAGGACTAAGTTTTTCTTTCCTTGGTTAAATAAGACTACTAGCAAAATTACAACTTTGATCTTTCTATCTTTCAATTTTTCGGTATGTTCTGATGACTTGGGCTGGGACCATACTTCAATGGAGTAAGGAACGGCATGGTGTACCTTTCAGCACAAAAGGATGTAGCCTCAGAGCACATTTGCTCGCAAGGATTTGGACAACTGACCTTAGTATGATTTAATGTTGCAAACAATTTTTGGCCTCTCAAGAAGCTAAAATAAGGTTTTATGTGTTATTTGATAAAGTTATAATCTATGGTCTTTTAATTAGGATTCTAATACAAAAATGTTGAGCTTCTGCTAATTAAAACACCCTTTATCCCTTTGCTTTCACGACCTTCATTTGCGGCAATGTTGAAACTAACATTAAAGGAAGAGTTTTCTGGTGCTCCTTCCTCGTAACATAGTAATGAATACATTGACTAGTTCTGCTACTCATGGGAGACAGCTTATACTCCCTCTTATTCCATGCTATAAAAATCCTACCATGATATGCAGTGTCGTAATTATTCAAATAACCCCATCCTTTGCAAGTTGCAACATTTGTTGAAAACCTTCATGAAATTAGTGGTTTACACTTGTCTCCAAGTGCCCAAATATTTCAACTTTAGTAGCTTCAAGGAAATGCACTCATTCTTGTAGGCTTATTTAATCCTCTGATATCAAACTAGCAACTTTCATACTAAATTATTTGAATGTGGGGAAGTAGAATGTTTCCATCAACTCCGTGCTGGATTGGATCACCATTCCCTTCAAGCTAACTACTACCATGCTAATCCTCGAGATCATATACAAATTTAGGCTTAATAGTTTCAGAAGCTATATTGGCTTTCTGAACATCTGTTACATATGTCACATTTGCCTTCTTTCACCCTGAGCATGTGACTCTTCTTAACCTCTTTCGGCTTCCAAACCAGATTAGTGATATGTTTAACGCGACAATTGTCCCCGTGATCTGAATTTCCGGCATCCCTCACATTTTTGCTTTCGTTCATACATTATGATTGAGCTCCTTGCAATTTTGACCCTCATATATAACCATGTCTAGATGCACTTTTCCACTTTTACATCTCAGAACTCAGCATTTGAGACTCTCTCCAGCTAAGCAGTTTGTCAATTTGTACACAATGGATTTAGAAAAATACTACTCTTATTACAACTTTACTAAAATTCTATAAAAATATGATGTGGCACGTGATGAGTGGTTTTTTTTATTTTCTTTCCCTGTCAAAACTAAATGCCACATCATCTTTTCCGGAATTATTATAGGTATAGTATTGCTCGTGGATTTATATATCCAAATAGCTGAGGCAGAGTTATCTATAGCGAATGGGATTTGCCACCTTATTGAGTACCTGTGCAGTCCAACGATGTAAGGAAATCAAGGAAGTTCATCTCATTGGCACTTCTTTCCTGAAACAGAAATCCTCAGACCATTGTTGAACCACCATATGCACTGGAACTCCTCTAAGTTGCAATGCAAAAGCCTTGATCATGCTTACATAGTTCAGGCCCCAAGGAAAATGTACCCCAAGTTAGGTTCCACCCATTTCACCATATATTGAAAGGGGAATTTCTTTCCGAGGGCATAGAAGATTAAGAGCTTTTTCCATAACCTTGTGCTTTGGTGTAAACATAGAGGTCCATTCCTACGCCCTTAAGATTCTGCAATGTCAACTTCTGCAGTGCCTTGATTTACTATTTCTGTACATGACCTTGCAATTTGTCTATTTAACTCCATTTTCCCAAGGATCAAATCGAGCTCGATTACCTCTGTATTGCTTTGTTTTGGTAGGGTCAACTCCCTCCAACCCTCTCCCATCAATCGATTAGAATAAAATCCATTATTTTGGTAGGGTATTGCTTTGAGCTGCTGGTGAAGTCTTCATAGATTCCATTCCTACTAAATCAGCCACAGTAGGCTTAGATTGCAGACTCTTTGTTCTCATAACACTGAACATTCTAATTGACTTCCATCCCTGAGATTGTTTCATTCCATCCACATATTCATTGTGCAGCTAATTGGGTTAGATGTATTACAAACTGGTTTCATTGGTTTATTTATTGGGAGAATTACATAATAAAATCAGCTATCTATGAGGCGCTGAGAGGTTTATCGTGACCCATCTATTTCTTTGTTGCTTAGAGGGTAGTTACTGACATTAAAGTATAAACAACATCCTTCAGAACCCCCCCCCCCATTTTGTTTTATGATTTTGGGGCTTGTGTACTCTATTTTGTTTGTCACATTTATTTGCTGCTATACTATCATGGAATTTTTACTGCTATTCCTGTTTGTGTTGTGACAATTGTCTCTTTTTCTATGCCATGCATTTTGGTGCAAAATCTCTTGATGCTTTGCACTCTATCAGTATTGGGGAACATGGTATGGGGTAGATCCAAATGTTCAGAAAGAAAGGTTAGGTCTTTCCATGTCTAGTGTCCCCCGTTTGCCTTCATTTTCATTTTATGCCCCCTTTTGTTTTTCTCTTGACTTTTGAGTGATTGAGCCAACATTTTAACCCTGTGATATCCATTCCTTAGGTAGTTGAAATTCAGGGCTTACCCACCTCGGATGATCGTATGTTCTTGGAGTCATGTAGCCGATTGTCTACTTGTGTGATTATGAGGAATAACTTTAAATGCTCTTTATTCTTGCAAGAAAGAAAAGATTTATAAATAAACTGCAGTTAACTGTTGCTAAGTGAACTATATCAATTATTCCAACATTCGCTTAACTTGTCTCAACGGGTTATCTATTTGACTGTATTATAACTTACGTGTTTTATGATTTTCTTTGGATGTGCATCATAAAACTTGTTAGATTTTGTCTTTTCACTGATTTACTTTTGCAGCTTGCAGAGTATATATAATGCTCTGGGTATCATGGTGGCATCATGCTCATGTGCATTGGCAGTGGCTCCACCAGCACGGTCTATTGTAATCAGGTCCTATGCCATGGAGGTAACATTCTACTCAATTATAACCTCATGTGACAATCAATCAGTGCACTTTACTGAAAGTTGATGTAACAATATACAGAAGTTCAATCGTGGAGAACATCATCCTGGAGAGACAATGGCACTTGTCAAAATGCCTTAGATACCGAGTCAATAAATTCCTTTGGGATGATAACTCAATATACAGAGCACCCTTGGATGAATAAGCAGTGGAATATGCATGATTGGAAGATTCATTAATTCCAACTTGCCCAGCTACCATGAAGTGTTCCTTGGATGCTCTCTCATACTATTTGCTTCTTTTCTAGGTTCCTAGCTGATTTCTGTCTACTTGTCTGCAGAGTATTCTCTTCCCTTCTATCTTGAGAAACTCCATTGTTCATTCTGTGTGGTCTCTTGTGCCGAGTAGATATGATAAATGGTCACTTGAGGTGTATTCAAAATACACAATTCTTTCAACCTCTGATAGATCCCATTTTGCTATTGCTAACAGATGAATTCATCCAACATGTGTTCTAATGTCTGCTCTATCCTGGAACTTTCTGTTTTAATTTCTATTCATCTCTCTGGATGACAGAGAATGTTTTCCACGCCTATGTAATCTTTCATGTGCTTGTATCATCTTTCTCAGCACTATGATAGTATGCAATTTTATTTCCTTTTTCTAATCGGATAGATTTTTATTTGATTCAGGGGCTTAAAACAGAACCCCCTTCCTGCCCCTGCTCCCCAAATATCAAAGATAGAAATCAGTGGTTACACTTGATAGGATATGAACAGAGTGGAGTAAAAGCATCCATTTGGCTGACCCTACCTAAAGTGAAAAAATTTGTTTTTGGTTTGGTTTAATGGTTAAGACTTTGTATTTTCAATGGATAGACTGTGCTTCCCTCAAAGATCAGGCTCGTCAGATAAATTGAACAAAAAGAAATTCCATCATATCAAATGAAATAGTCAGCCCAGCTTCTAGAGCAAGGACGCCAGAGATTGGCAATGACTCTCATGGCATTCGAGGAAGGTTTCTTAGCAATTGGTATAAGTGCCATTTTAATTGGATTTACTCGTGTCATGTCTGGATACTTATTTCAACTTTTTTTCCTTGCAGGTGACATTTTCACTTCTGGTGAAATCCATTAATTACACCAAAGGCTTGTCTGAAAGAGCCGCTAAATCAAGTGAGGATACTCTTAGGCCTGGTGTTTTTGATGTCATTTAATGGTTGCGAGGTGAAGGGAAGTTCCAGGTGATGACGTTGAGTGGCAATCACGATTCAACTGCTGGGATAGTTCTGAATGTTGGGGGAAATAGTGAAGCACACTTGGGCTGAAACAGGTATAGTGGCAATTTTAGATTATCTGGTCTTCTGATCACAATTATTTTGTCGTGTTCCTCTTTTGACATGAAATCTACTAGACAAGTTTTTTATATCGTGATTTTTCTGTCTATCAACTACTAGATTCATTTCTTAATGGGCATGAAGAAGTAGGCAATTTCATACTGGGGATCATTTCAACTCTAGCAGCAACTTATGCATGCGAACATTTGGGTTGTCGTCGATGCTTCACTTTTTCTAGATTTCCTTATCAAGCAAAATGCATGAGATACTTAAGATGCTCTACTTAGGTAACGAAAGTTTGTTATGCATTACTGTCTAAGCTAATAGGAAAAGAAAAGCATATAACGTAATTGATTGAAAGAGTGATCCAAATATACAAGTATTAGTCCCCGAAACTCCTAGCAGATGTCTAGAAACCGAGGAACTGAAATAAGAGGTCACATTTTTTGTCTGATCTCTTGTGGATAGATCTAATATGTTTGTGGAAAATTCTTTGCTGTATATATGACTTCACATTTTTCCCATTCTCCCAAAAAAAAAAAAAAGATTTGAATTTGGATGCTCAATTCATCACAAAATCAACTCAAATAAGAGAAATAGTGATGTTCTATTTGACCCTGAAGAAAAAATTGCTCTCAACAATAAGAAGGAAACTACATAATTTGTCGTGTCTGCTGCTTGTGTCCAATCTTTGTCCCTAATACATTACCACAACCAACAAAAATAGGAGCTTAGTTTATCAACTATTTCACTGGTATCTGCCATTATGCATTTTGCCATTTCCTTGTATCTGTAAGCTCACTGAAATAGTAGCTTCTTTTGCACCCTTGCTTGTAGGTTTAATCAAAATGCGGCCCTCACATTTTCGCTTGCTCGTCTTCTTGTGATCTTGCTCACCGGTCCGCAGGTTCCTACCCCTTTGGAATGCAAGCCAGCCAGACCAGATCAAGTATATTCAGCCTTATAGTATAGAACCCCGCTCTGGTTGATGATAAAACCCGAAAATGTTTTTTGGTCAATTGCATTTTTACAAAGCTTTGAAGTTCCACGTACAAATATCAGCTCTAGCCATGTAGATTTCTTGCCTGCTTTTGACATTATCCTGACTATTTGCTGCCTCCAGCATGTTCATTTTTTTGGCAAAACTCTCTTGGTCGTCCGCTCGTGTGGCTTCTTTACTGCCTTTTGTTGAATGTGCATGTTGCTTTGCACAAAGGCAGTACCCTTATCGTTTCCTTGGATTCAATACTTGCACTGAACAACCATAAGCAACACCAATTCTGCAGCAAAGAATCTTCAACAAGAGAAGTGATTTCTGTAAGTATGAAATAGCCTCTTTGGATTTCTGTAAGTATGATAAAAATGTGTATATCCAACTCTTGACGCAGCACACAGTGCAAGAAGAACCATTCATTGAGTCACCCTTTTACCTTTGTGACTGGTGATTGATTCATCAAACTGATTATTTCTACTGTCTTATTTATGGCCGATGTGACTGGTTCTGCTTCTCTCCCAGCATTACACTTCTACATGTGTGTCCCCCAATAGTTATTTGTAATTTTCATTGGAGGTTTTGCAATATTGACATATTGCCTGTGTCAACACAGAATGATCTGCTAGATCCTGTCTCCAGGCTTTGGTTCGCGATCTACGCCGTTGGATATTGAGGTGTCTCCCAGGTAATGAATGAAATGTGTTTGGAGACATCTTTGAATAATACGGCATCTATTTATTCATCTATTTTTTATATATTTGTTAGTGTGGATGGTTGGATAAGACACCACATCTTCAAGATTGCGGTTTTGTTCTCCCTTCTGTAATTTAGCCTTTGTTTGTCTGTTTATTTTTTTTAATTATAATGTTTAAATTTTATCAAAAATACAAAAAATCTAAAATTAAATAACTAACCTATAACTAGATGTGGTTGGTCCAGTTTGATCCTCCCAGAGTTTTATCGGTTTGCTCAAGGTATTTGAGTATTACGGAGGATAAGCACGGTCAAAACATTAAGCCTGATCACTTTTTTTAGGCTAGGCATGGTGACAGATAAAAGTGATCAGCTTAGCTCATATTATTTTTTTTTTGTAAATATATTTTTAATATATAAATAAGTACTAAGTTTTTTTAAAAAAATATTTTAATAGATTACAACTAATAATTTTTTATTTAAAAATTTTATTTTTATATATATTTAAGTAATATTTTAATCTAAATATTCTAAATTTTAAAATCTTTCATATTAATAATATTTTTTTATATAAATATGAATTTTTTAAAATAAATATTATTAAAAATAAAAAATATCTATTGAAACTTATAAGATTTAAACTATTGATGGGCATGGTTAGGCTTGTTGCCTTGATCATCAGGTCTTTGGACGACGTCCTTTCCGAAACGTTTCGGACGGTGAGAGGCGGCGTTTCCTAACTTCAAAGACGTCCATAGTTGACTGGTCTCCAATTCCTGCGTGGTTTCCACGCGTCACGAGGTCCGCTCGACCAACTCCACCGTGCCGCAGCTTCCCAGCAGCCAATTAATATTCATTTTAACTCACTAACGACCAATAAGTTGTCTCATTTTTCCAAACCCTACCCTTAATCGCCACTAATAATTCCACCTGTGTCCCCATTTCAGGCTGGTATTTTGACTTTTTGTCAAAAACCTCTCATTCAACCCTTCTCCACTGGCCGTCCTTTGACTGGGACCCACTTTTGTGAAAGCGACTTCTACCGAAACAGCCCGAAATCAAGTTGCCGATTGTGTGCAGCTGTATGCCAGAGATCTAGTTGGGTGGATTAAACAACTGGTAATTCAGATCTGAACAGTTAAAATTAAATAAAAAAATTAGGATAATTAAATAGTTTGATTTTTATTTTAAATTATGTTGATAGGGGCAGCAGGAACCAAATCAACCCAAAATCAGTTCATAGTTGTATAAGAGGCTTTGACAATAGCGGCCCAACAGACGATGTTATTAAGCTCTTATAGTAAAAGGTTGAATACGATTCGAATCGTCAAATATTTAACGATCTTAATGGAACACTGCCTGAACTATTTTATAAGACGGCTATGCCAATTCAATGACCAGAAACTAAATAGCCCTGCCACTAAATAAAGACGACTGCTACACAAATAACTAACTCTCCTCATTGTCGAAGAGGTGTCACGTCAGTATATTAAATCATAAGTCTACCAATCAAACGGTACCTCTCATTATAAATAGAATCTTTCCCTACAGAAAAGGGAAATAAAAACTGATAACGAACTATGCCTAACTTCAAGCAAAAAGATACTCTCCCAAAGAAGCGCACAATTTTTAAAGATGTTATGTCAGACGAGTGCACCATTGTTAAAGTCGTTCAACCAACCTAGAGTATACAAAGGAGCATTGCGCTCTATACAAATTCTCATCCCCATCATTTCTAAATTCACGTATAAACATCTTTGCATCTTTTTAACTCATGTAAAAAGATTTTTTTATTTGAATATCGAAAGATATATCAAAAAATAAGTTTCATATATCTTTAACCTCTTATTTACTCTTGTTATGATACGCAGCATCGAGATTCTAAGTGATGAAGGCCAGACTCATTCAACTCGGACACTCAGACGTGATCAAACAACTCTCTAACTTATATGACAATTTGAATCCTTAAAACACATAACATATCATGCATATTTAAAATGTAAAAGAATAAAAGATTTTTAATTCAGTATAAATTTTTTATTTGTTATTTTTAAAAATATTTCACTTGATAAGCATAATTTTATTTGATATCGATAATTAATGGAGCAAATAAAATTTTATGTTATATCTAAAAATAAAAAAAAAGATAAGTTTTTGTTGTCGTCTGAAAATCATATAACTTATGTATGTATCATCCGAGATGTTTTAAAAATATAAATTTTATGTGTTGTATTTTTGATGTGTATATGATATTCGAATTATCGTATGAATTAGAAAGTCAAATAAAATCTTTAATTTATCTGAGAGGCAACCAGTTTGGTCTTTATAGTTATAAATCATAGTGCTACACACCTCAATAATTTAACAAAAGATTAGGGTTATGTGATACTTATTTTTTGGTATATCATCGATACTAAAGTCAATATTTTTTAAAAAAATAAAAAAAAATACATAAGAAAAAAGGAAAAGGGACAAGTATAGAATTTTGTGAGTTTGAAAAATTATGCTATGCTTAATTATATACATTTGTGTGTTAGAACATCACTTGCTTTTATTTCTAGTTAGGGTTTATATTTATAATCTAAATTTCAATTGGTGTGTCTATCCAAAACCAATGCTTATAACTAGAGAAGTTATACTATATTAATTGTTAGCCGTTATAATAAAATATAATTGTAGCTTGTATTAATTTCGTGATAGTTCAATCATACATATTTAATATTTATTAGGCCTTACTGCTTAGTTATATGCGACTTATCATTTCTTAATTATATATAACTGTTTGTTAGAATTTAATATCTTATTAATTATTTATTAGACCAATAATTATCTCAACCTTTCATACACATCGTCATTTGATCGTTCAATTGATTGGCTTAATCCTTGGTTCCTATCTTTGGGTCGCCATCCTCCAAATTTCATCTTCCAATCAGGTCGGATAAATTATATTTAGACTGTATCTAATAATTTTTTTAATTTTAGTAAATATATTATAATTTTTAAAAATTAGTTAATTGGTACAATTGAGCCTATTAATTAATTTAACTACTATTTTATTTTTTTCTGAAGCAGCCAATAATTGATTTTACTTCGTGTGAGAAAAGATTTACGGTTCTATATGTGAACGCTAAATTTAGTATTTGATTTTGCCAAATAATTTTAAAAAGAGAAAATATTAAGTATAATATCTACTTATAATTTGGTAAATTTTTTTATTTTTAAAATTCCAATAAAACTTATATTGAGTCGGGTTATAAATAAAATATATTAAAATAAATAATATTATTTTTTAAAAAGTATTTTTTAAACAAACAAAATCTTGTTAATAAAATTTTCCGGATAATTTTTGTATTCAGAATAGAAAATCTTATTTTTTTTCATAAATACAATTTTTATGATCAAAATTTATATGATAATGACTTTTAGGGGTGGGAGGGCAACGCAATCATGAAGATCGGAGTGGTTCGACAGAGTTTGCAGGAAATTTGGTTTGTCAGATTCGATGTTATCAAACAAGATGTGAAATGGACCGACTCACAAAGAAAACGAGCACTTTGGTTTATTTAACATATATTAATTAATTTAATTGGAGGGAGTTGCTAATTATTTTCATACTCAATTTGCTGCATCAGAGGCCACGCACAATTTTTTTTCTTTTTTTTTTTTGGAAAAACTCTGCGATATATGTGATTATGGATAAATTTTGTGGTAATTATTGAATTTTTTTTGTAATATTTATTATGCATTTAACAAAACCAGAGGGAGATGAGCGTTCACGCCCACTATCACCGGCCTCCACAGTCCGCCCCAAATCTTTTTAGGGTTTTATCCATCGATCTCCATCTCCGATCAACCTAAGTTTATCCATGGCTTGCTCTGTACACTACACCAAGATTATTTCCTATTGAAGAAAAAGGGAGAGATTTTAGGGGGGAGAGGGGGGAACAGTTTTTTTTTTTTTTTTTTTTTGGGGGGGTTTTTGGGATCTCATCTTCTCCGATCAGCTACTCCACTTCGCTTCCCTCACTCCAACGATTCAATCATTCATGAATCGCTGATTCCGATACGATTCATCGATGTATTCCTGGTTAAATTAGCACATCCCGCTCTGCTCAAGCCCTGACATGTAACTCCTCACCTCCTTCCTTATCATCTCCTGCATCACCGATAGAAACTCCGCACTGAACGGCACGTAGGCCCTCTCCGCCGACGCTTCAGCCGGCGTCGGTTCTTGGCGCACCGGGATCTGATGAAAAGGAACCAGTGCTGCCGGCGGCACCGATGCTGGCATCTGAATCGGGGTAGGATCTGACGGCCGATTCAAACTGTTGGTGCTTGTATTTGAAACAGAAACGTTTGGGGAACCAGAGCCAGGAAGAGATAGGCAGAGATCAGTGTTGGCCGTCGTGGTGTTGGTGGTAGTAGTTGCGGTAACAGAAGACGAAGAAGGTTCCATCAAAATCGGAACTATCCTGGCGACCGGGCGATAGATGTGAATACTCGAATCGCTCACATCAGATCCGGAAGGGCTTCCCGGATTCAAGCTCAGACCCGTGACATTCTTCACGATATCAGCACCATCACTGGCCGCTCTCTTCAGCGGCTGTTCCTGCATCAAACATTTCGCCTGTGAGTCAATCATCATCTCGGCGCACTTCCGCTTAAGCGTCGAGTTCCAATGGTTCTTAATCGCGTTGTCGGTCCGACCGTTCAGCAGGCGGGCTATGGTAGCCCACTTGTTGCCGAACCTTGCGTGCGCCCTGATGATGGTGAGATCCTCCTCCGGTGTGAACACCCGGTGCTCCACCTGCGGCGACAGCTGGTTGCACCACCGCAGCCGGCAAGACTTCCCGGACCTTCCCGGAATCGATTTGCTGATCAGAGACCAGTTCCGCGGTCCGTGCTTCTGGACCAGCTTCGTTAAGGCTTCATCCTCTTCAGGGCTCCATGGACCTTTGATCCGATCCGTCTCCTTCTTGCTATTAGTATTACTAAACGCCATCATCAGGTATCGCCCCTCAACTAATGTATCCGTTCAAGTTGTGATGCAGATTATAGTTTTCGCCTCTCTCTCTCTCTCTCTCTCTCTGAATCTTGTTTTGGTGGGATGAGGGGTGAAGGAATTGATGGCAATCACACAAGGGACGAAAGGCAGAAGAAGGGGGAGAGGGTTCATATATACTCGCAACTGAAACTTAAAGGATAGGGATGACAGGTTGAACCGGTAGCAAAGAAGGCGACCTGGGCGTTATCGTCACCGTCTATTCCAAGTAAGCGGTTGGGGTTGGAGGTGTGCTTTTTTTGCGATACAGCTGTAAATTTGGCACGCGTCCTATCGCAGCCGCACAGATTTGCACAACGCACACTCAACCACCTAAGACCATCTCGCTCCTTCGCCACGGCCGTCTACTTCACTCTCCTCATGATTGCTTACGAACCTCGTAATCTCAAGGAGCGTGGATGCCAAAGCTATTGCTAGCGCGTCGGTTTCTTTTCGGTGTTTTCCTCCGAGGTGAGCTTCCCACACTAAAAGCCGCTTGTTCTCTCCCGTGGAATTTTTCTTTCACTCCCTCGTGGGCTCAAATTTGAGTTCGGCAAAAGGTGAATAGTAAATTAATTACTATTGGCGTATATTTAAATCGAGGATTTAATTCTAAATAAAGATGATTGAGATAAATTTTCAAGAAAAGAATAAAGGAACGGATTAAGATTGTGTTTTTGAAAAAAAATTTCTAAAATGTCTAGGTCAGTTTAAGTTTTTGTTACCCAAATCGTAAAATTAATCATTAAGATGTTTAAAAAGAAATCAAACTGTTTGATTAAGTTGGACCAGAATATCCGATTAGATGCTACGTGAAAATCCGATTAGGTGTTGCTTGTTGGTGCGCTTTTCCAAAGCGTTAGGGACAATCTTTTATCTCAAGTTGCGATCGGTAGCTCTGGTGTCAACTCTTCTCAATGGTTAAATTGGCACACTATGCTAGTTGGTTTGGGTCTCGTGACATCTATCTGATCGACTAATGCCAAAGTTAATTCTAAGAAAAATATAATCCGAATCAATCAAACTCCTTAGGTCAAATGTTTAAAGAGTCGGTCCCATAAATGCAAACATTTTGAATCGTTTAATCATTTTCTTTTATTTAAGATGTTAAATCATCATCTAGGAATTATAATTTTAATATTGAACATATTGATTGGTCTTTCACATGGCATTAAGTGGAGGGCAGTTAGGCCATTCAAATGGTGGAACGTGTGACAAAGATGAATCTCTCTCCGAATGCGTAGAAAGATGATTGAGATTTCTGAATTCTTCATTGAAGAATAGCGGAAACTCTAGCTTAGGTTTAAAGCATTGGATCATAAAATAGCTCAAGCTGCAGGGTATGTATGTCTGAGCGTGACAATTTCTTGGAGGATGTTCTTATAGTTAACAATTTGTCATTACTGGATCTTTCCTAGCTGTTCATCAAGCAAAATTATTCCACTTTTTCTTAAATTTTGCAAGTGTTGATATTTCGTGTCTCATTGGGAACATTGATCTCTTTGTGTGGTCTATTGAATTGAAATTTTTGATATTATTACTGGTACGTCCCTAGATCCGGGTTACTGGTAAGGTCAGAATTTTACTTAATCTTCCTTGTTGGGTCGAATTAAAGTCGGTCTGAGACGATAGCTCCGAACCTGAATCTTGCACACCACAATTGAAAACGAGAGGTTAGGGGATATCAAAAATTGCTCCTATCGTATATCCTCTAATATTTAAATC
>JAOVVI020000365.1:11564-33547 GCA_028571085.2 Nepenthes alata
TGCCAGTGTGATGGGAAAGATATTTTAATTTGATCATTAAGCATTCATCATACCTTCCGAGTTCACTTCTATTAGATGACATAACTATAATTATTTTGTATTAGATTAATGTGTCCAGATCTCTAGATGTGGTTACCATGTTAAGCAATTGCATTAAATCTGAAGTATTATCGTGATGACAGTGGAGAGATATTGACAAATTTTCTGTAACTTGTTGGGTGTTTATTAGATAGAGCATTGATCTGATCTCAATAACTAAATTCCACATCCTGACATTCCAACATGTGACTCGCTGTTCAAAAAGCTCTTGTTTTTATGCTAGCAGGGTTGGTAAGAAGCATAGTCCAGGAAGACTTCTATAATGTATAGACATGGTATTATATATCTCATTTACCTGTTATACATCACCAAGTTGTAAATTTAATGTTGACTCTTTTTAGTTATGTGGGTAATGAATGTTGATTAGTTGCTAGTAATACTTGCCTTCTTTGTCTCACTCTTTCCTTATTCTGATCTTATTCACTTGCTCCCTCCTTGTTTACTAGTAGTCTTGACTTTATTGATATTTGAGACAATATTATCAAATATCAAATGCATAGAGCATGTGTGGGCAGTGTTGTTTGAGATGCATTCAACACATACTATAGTACCTAGTTCCACCAGATTGATACTTTTCAGTTCAATAATTGATGCATATCACCATACGTGTGCATGGCTATGGTTGAATGTCAATGCCGGATCTCATGCAACCATGATAAGCAAGCTGAGTAAACATCTCCATCATATTTTTAAGCTCTCTATTTATGTAGACAAGGAGGTGTTCAAATAGCTTCAGTATCTGCTTGCAGATCCAGTTATTTTAATGAGATGCCTGATATTGGTAGCAATATTTCTTTGTTCTTTGGCTGAAATAATAAAATCATGAATCTGAATCTGATATATCTTTAATTTTTTTAAGTTGAAAAATGTAATTTCTGCTAAATATTTGAAAATTTATCTAATTGTAAGCTTTTTTTAAAAAAAAAAAAAATCAGATGTATTATTTAGCTAGGAACATGCATCAAAAGGATTTGAATTTTGCCATGTAACTGGTGCCCATGATCTCTTGTTTTCAAATTATCTAGTTAATGAATTCATCTTTTGGATGGCAAAAGAAATCTATTTCATTAGAAAGAGAAAATTAGGTGTTTATTGAGGACCATAACTTCTCTACAAAAGAAAGGCTAAAATAAGGAGATCTCAACTTCACTTTTTGCGCTGACTCTATTAAAACTCCTATATTGTAGAATAGAACTCTTTAAAATTATTGAACTTCCCTTGCCTTTTTTTCCCAAAGTTGGTTTTCTTGGAGTCATGTATTCAAATTCCTGGCTTCATAGAGCAACTAGGTTCTACCCCTCCCATTTCATCCATCACAACCTGCACCTGTGTTGTCTGAAAAGTCCCCATCTTAACTTGTGCCAAGCAGATGGAGAACCAGATTGTAGGATATAAGGAACAGAAGACAAACAATCAAGTGAATATTCTTCTCCTGCGATTTCCTTCCCTCACTTGGCCTATCTCCTTGCGTGAAATTCCTTCATCATATAAAAGGAATTGTTGTCCCACCCTAAATCCATCAAGTAACATTAGAACCCCCATCTGAAGATGAATGCTTTTCATGCATCCAATATGAATCAAAGTCATCTAACAAAGTCCCTCTGCATACACAAAACACTATCAAATGGTCCCGTTATCAGACTCATTATCCCATTTTTTGGCAATATATCTATAATTTCACCTTCTCTTCCCCCAAAAAGATCAATTCACTTACTAGACTTTCATGATTGAGAAACTGCCATGATTTTACTCCCACTTTCAGTATGACCTGACTTGAGTCATATTGTTGATCAATTTGGGGTTTATATCATGTTATTCTTGGATTGGATGGATTGATGTATTCGGTTTTCTCTCTGTAAATTAAAGGAATGGGCTTAAGTCATTTTAGTTTATGGGGTCAGGATTTGCCAACCTTGCTCAAAATGTCATCCCAAATACATATGAGAGTGAATCATTCTAAATCAACATTAGCATTAATCTGACCTAGGAGAGCTTAGCTTGCCATTGACAAATCTGAAACAATTGTGACCTTTTGCTTGCTGATCTCTAGTGTCCTTCTATTGTATGCTAGTGCTGAGTCAAAGACCTACAGCCACCTTTTTTTTGTTTCTGAATGTTCTGCCTTCAATAATGAGCAACAAGGATCATTATACAAAGCCTTTCCTTGATCATCTCCTCTGTCTTTTGTTGCTGTCTGCTCTTGTTACACCGCTTTGTCACACTGCTAGTTGGTAATAGACTTAGATTGCATTTAGAAACTAGCTATGCTGTTGCTTTGTCAAGAAGTTAGAAAGTGTTTGGTAAAACTGTGTTGTGACTCTAGCAAATAGAAAGCAGTATCCTGGCTATGGTGTGGTCCAGGAAAGTGTTCAGGAAGGCAAATTTTTGTGAGCTTTTATATAATTTGTTTCTTACAACAAAAAAAACAATTGCAGGAAAGCAGAAAAGGATTTCCCAAAAAATCTTTCAACATTTGGTAAAAGCTACTGCATCTTTTGCTTGTTGCCAAGAAAAATTGATACCCACTAAAGCAGATGCTTGTCACATGCTGACACTTTCCGTCAATCACCCACATGGCACTTGCCTGGCACACCCCTATGATATTAGATAAGTCAGCCTTCCCCAATGTTCTCACCCCAACGTGTGTAAAAATACAAAACTTTTGGAGGAAATACTCTTTACTATAAAAGTTAAGTACAATAGTATGGATCACATTTTTGGCACTCACTCCCGCAAGCTTATCCCAGAAGTTATCCATCAAACTCTTCAAGGCTAGCCACCCCTTCGATTACACATTACTCCCTGCCTTCACCTTGCTTTGCTTGAATTGCTTGCACTTAAGCTCATTGAGCTTCTCTAGCTTCTTGAGCTTGTTTCAAATGGGTGGAGTTCATCCCTTTATATAGGAATGCTATCTCTTCAATCAGTGGCTAAGATTATCTTTCCATCCTCCATTATGGATGGTTAGAATTTACCTTCTAGAACATTTTTCATTAATATTCCCTATTTAGAATACTTTAAAATTTTCCCATACTCTCTACTCAAGAACATTCTAGAATAAGTATATATTTCTTCCCTTTTCTATTATTATTTGAGCTATTATAAAATTTTTTAAGAATCTCCTAAACAATTATCTACCCTACACATACATTTTTGTATACATAAATTGTATATGCAGACGTTCTCTGTCTGTGTATCAAGTCTGCATGACACAACCTTTATGCTTCTTGGTCATCCATGACATACAGTTATAGTTTTAAATCATGGTGTCACAGTTGTGGTGCTGTGAGCTTGTTCACCTAACCATAATGGTGTCCCAACCGTATTGAAATGATCGTGCCTCCTTGAATCCCGATACCTATCTGCTGAAACGATATTTTGTGACCGATATTTTCTTTATAGCTACAATGTCTTGGAAAAGTTGGCCAAATGCTGCCTTCCCATTTGCACACTCCTTATTCATTTTCCATACTAATTGTGATTGATAAAAAAAATGAAACAATTCTAGTTAATTTGTAATATGAATAACTTTATTATTTCTCTGTATTAATAAAAGCTACTGAAGAGAACTACTCTAGCTGACTCATTGCCTTGAAACTGTTATCATGGACTAGCAGTCTTTCTATTTCCTTTTGAGCTTCATTTGCTAAATTAGCCATCAGGCTGCTTATTTTTTCCTTTTCAGTTCACTGCTCACATTAGATGGGATATTTGGACCTTGAAAATTGAAGGAACTTTCTTCTGTTGGCTTTCATGAGTTGGGAATTGGGATAGTTTGATGTTTAAACTATTATGTTAGTGAAGTTGTAGGATGCATGCAACAATCTTTGTGGAAATAGTGGATGTGAGAAGAAACTGTAGAATGAAGTGTAAATGTTAGGTTGAAAATGAATGGTAGTATCTCAATATTTTAACGTTTTTAATATATATATATTGTGTGAGATGAGAGTCTGTAGGTAGTATACTCAATAGGAACTTTTAAGCCATGGTACTTCATATATAGGATCTTAGAAAGGCAGACAATGGTGAGATGAATAAGCTAAAACCCTATCTGTGTGCATTTTATTGCCAGTTTGTGTCATCCTTCTATTGACGAATAAATCAACTTATTTGTTTGGATAGTGATCTTGCACATGCATTCTTATTCAGGCTGAAAACAGGATATCTGCTATGATTTCATGCCGTTCTGATTGGTGCATATCACGACAAAGGACGTGGGGAGTCCCAATCCCAGTTTTTTATCACAAAGAATCAAAGGAGCCTTTGATGAATGAAGAGACTATTGAGCATATCAAGTGTAAGAACCTCCTGGAACTGGCTACTATTCTGCTGTATTCTTGTTTGGTTCAGTCATGTTCTCCACATTAGTGAATATTCTTTGTCTGTTTCCCACTTCATTCATCGAGTATTAATATGTTTACTTGTGGTATGAATTTTTACTGCTTATCTTCTCTCTCAGTGGTAAATTTATCCTGGAAATTCAGAATTCTGCTTCTGCTGTGTTAAAATCTTTTTGTTGGTATGTGGGATGTTTAATTTGATGTGATTATTGAGACACTGTTGTTGATCTTGGCAGCTATTATAGGCCAAAAGGGTAGTGATGCCTGGTGGTATCTGACAGTGGAAGAATTACTGCCTGATAAATACCGTGATAAGGCTTCAGAATTTGTTAAGGGCACCGATACAATGGATGTCTGGTTTGACTCAGGTATCAGTTTATTAGAATATCTGTCATCATGGACATTATTTACTGGTGACATGCGTGATTCTAGCAAGTGATCGACACTGTGACGTACTATTTCAGCTGTTTGGTATATTTTGCTCCCCGTAGGGTTCAGAATTTGAAAGGCAAAACCTGATTGAGGTCTGAATTCTAAAGCAGTTATTGCACTAGCTTTTAGGTGTAAGCGTTCACGCAGGAGCCTTAATTAGTTAAACCAAGCAGTTTGCGGAGGAACCTTGAATTGGTTGAGGTTAGAGGCAATTGGAAGGGAAGTAAGCCTAGAAAAACTTGGGTGAGGTAGGAAAGAAGGATTTGGGTTCATGGAGATTTGCCTTGGACTGTCATGGAAGAAGATTCATGAGCTGACCCACATAGCAGGATTGAGGGCTTCGATTTTCTTGCAGACCAACGCATACATTGATGCCCTGCCTATGCTTGACTTGTTGTATGTGTACCATGGATGAAAATATCGGTATTGGTATTTGATGCGGACATTCAAGACAAATATTCACTTTTATTTGTCTTCCAAATATGAAAACTTGCTTTTATTTGTTTTCCAAATTAGTTGTGATTTTATTTTCATTTATTTGATTTCCTTTTTACTTTTTCAATTATTTGCTTATGATTTTATTTCCAATTTTCTTTCACATCGGATTCTCTATATAAGAATCCTTAGGACAATTGATTGAGGGATGATTGAATGAGTATTTGAGAAATTAATTGCCATTGAGCGATTGTGCTTCCCTTCCTTTCTCCCCCTTGGTTTGATCCCTTTCTTGTCTCTACCCCTCTAGTCTAATTTCTTGTCTTTACCCATCTATTTTTCTTCTCTCTACTTTCACCCTCCACCCAACATCAGTATTAATTGCAGTCATATCAGTATCAAATATATCAAACAATGTGTATCAGTATTGGATAATATCAGATTAGAAAAAATTTCTAAAGTTCGTAAGCTTGACTGGGCCATATCAACTGATATATAAACTTATGACAATATTATCGCAATATCAGAAAATATAGTATCAGCCAATATTTCATCAAAGATGTGTACTTACTTAAGTGTACATAAGGCATTGGCTGCATAGCTGGGTTGTCCTCTTCTCTATTCCACTAATCTTCCTAACAAAATTTGAACCACCTGAAATTGCCAACTTATGATCTCAAACTGAATCTGCTGTGTCATCCGCATGGAGGTTGTGTTCATACTATTTTTATCTTTTTATGTTTATCATATGCTGCTTTATGAAAGCTGTTACAGCAATTTGTTGGTTTATGCTTCAGGGTCTTCTTGGGCAGCTGTGTTGGAGAAAAGAAATTACCTTAGCTGTCCTGCAGATTTATATCTTGAAGGCACAGATCAACACCGTGGGTGGTTCCAAAGTTCTTTGTTAACCAGCATTGCTACAAATGGTACTGAGCATCTCCAGTCTTCTATTTATCAACTGATTTAGTGTGTATGCTGCTTTTTTCGCATTCCCTCTCTTAAAATAACATTCTTTCAGAGATTGCATGGATGTTGTAGTTTAGAATAGTTATTTCTATTGATATCATGACTTTGTCAGTAACTTGACCCACCTAAAGTACCAAATGTTGTAGATTGGCCAGGATGTCTAAAACATACCTCTTGATTGTTGTGGGAAATAATGCAGCAAATTTTCCGTTACCTGCACAGTAAACCTTTTAGCTGTAATCATTGTGCTTCTTATATTCTTTGTGACTGTCTTCCTGTTTTTTGTTGGGGGGAGGGAATATGTAGCATGGGACAGTGGGTATATAATTTAACAGCAATTCTGATTTAGCCTTAAAGAATATAATAAATTACCTATCAGCTGATGCTTCTTTCTTTTGGGGGTGGGGGGGTTGAGATGTGCTGTTGCTAAAAAATCATTAATGTATACTATGCCCGCTTTTCTTTGTTGATTAGAAAACTTGCTTTTTTTGTTTTCATTGATAGTGCGTGTATTATTATTGAGAACTTAGGAGAGGATGGAGAGGGTGAGCCTTAATGCAATTAGAAAGGTACTCTGTTATGGCCTATAGGCCATTGGTCTGAACGATGATAACCACCTTTTTACAATATAAGGTTGAAGTTGCGTACACTTGATTTTTTTTCCGAATCCCATGATGTGAGAGAGCATAATACACGGAAGGAAATTAAGATTGAGAGGACATGCGTTCTTTTGAAATGAAATTCTAAAGGTATAGCATGGAAGGAAAACGAAGGTTAAGGTATCTCTTAAATAACTTCCCATGAATATTTGATGAATTTCTCCGGAATTTTAGACCAAGAAATGTGCTGATGTGTATCACATACTCCTCATGGGAGCTTAAACCTAATTATTATGTTGTTGTATCCATATTTGTAATACTTTCAACATCTTTAAACCTCCACAGCTCGCTGCATCCTTCTCATCATAGTTCATCCACTTGCTTTCTCTTGCAGGAAAGGCACCATATTCTAGCGTCATAACTCATGGATTTGTTCTTGATGAGAAGGGTCTAAAGATGAGTAAATCATTGGGTAATGTTGTTGACCCACGAACTGTGATTGAGGGAGCACAAGGAGGGAAAGACCAAAGGGTAAAGCACTTATTGTTTATACTACTGACTGTTTTAAATGATTTGCTACTCTGTCGAATTCCAATTATATAGTCTTGTCTTTGTAGGATGCACCAGTCTATGGAGCAGATGTCCTTAGACTTTGGGTTTCTAGCGTTGACTACACCAGTGATGTAATGGTTGGACCTCAGACCCTTCGTCAAATGTCTGACATATACAGGAAGCTGCGAGGAACACTGCGTTATCTGTTGGCAAATTTGCATGATTGGAAAGTACGCTAAACATTTAACCAGTCTGATCTGTTAGTTTTTGAAAACTTCCTAAAAATACTTGATGCAAGTATCAGATACCGATATTCCTGATATTGCTATAATATTGCAATATGATTTTGTGTCGACAATATTGTCACGATCTAATGGCTAATGCAACTTTGTCAGCTTAATGCAAACTTTGTCAGTTTAAGATTTTCGAAAAAAAATTTTCCTTTCGATATATCTTATACTGATATGTATTGTCTAATATATTCGATATCAATATGGCCACTAATATCGATATTGATATTGATATTTTCATTCATATAGAAGATCACATAAATGTCAAGCAGTCTTTTTCTACTACTGTTGCACCAACCCTCTGCAAATGGAACTTATCATTTTGTTTGATTGCATCCTTTTTTTTCTTTTCTTTGTCATATCTTCTCTAGTTATGTTCATTCATTGATGGGTCATCAGATCCTCAGTATTTTTATTCTGTTTCAATCCAAATTTTTATGCTTTTTGCTAGAATTGATAAAATTTTTCTGCTTGCAGGTAAAAGATGCAGTTCCATACAACGATCTTCCTAGGATTGATCAGCATGCCCTTTTTCAGGTTCAAAATGTTGTAAAGAGCATCACTGAAAGCTACGAAAAATATCAATTTTTCAAAATATTTCAGGTGATTATCTTTTCAATCTTCTAATTTCTATATGATTTTATCCATGCTAATTTATAGTTTGCTTTATAGCAGTGTCAACTGTTAAATTTTCTGAAGGGTAGCCTACGTGGGCATCAATTTCATATTTCAATTTCTCTAGCTTTTATCTAGGAGAAATCATTTGAAAGGAAGGAAGATGCTTTTGCACACATTTCTCCTAGAGTAGCTGTTGATAAGAAAAAAAAAATCATCTCTTAGAGGGCATCAATGGATCATTTACTTCATGCTAGGAAAAATGAGAACACAGTAGAATTGGGCGACAGTTCTTGTTCTAGATTTTAGGGTATAGAATGAAGTTGTGGCAACATCATCAATGGCAAGCTAAACATGACATTATAGTGTCTTAATAACATTTTTTGCTTACCTATATTTTATTCTATTTTGGTAATACTGAATACTCTTCCCAAGCTTTCATCATCTTAAATTTAAATTTGCTTTCTGCTCTGTCTCTCCTGAGTATCTTCTTCCACCTTGAATGCTTTGCTTCCACGTGGTGCAGAACATTTGATCTTAAATGCTTATCACTAATGATTGAATGCATAAACATAGAACACACACTTTTGTAATGTTGTATTTTTTTTTCTGTGGGTGACCCTTTATATTACGTTAAGCTTACTCCACTAAGACATGAAGGTAAGAAGTCAGTAAAATGGCCAAATCGCACTGAAGGATGAGAAAGTTTACGTCTTCAAGTCAAAACCTGTAATCCGACAGCCTTGTACACTGGTTCCTAGTTTACTCCCTCTTTTTTTGGTATTAGTTCCTTCTATCAAACATGCTTGCTGGCTATTTGTCCGACCTAATACTTGTCCAGCAGCTGATTCTAGTTTCTTGTTCGCCTTGTTTTGTCAAATGATGTGCATGGTCAGCCGCCATAGCATACATTTCACTTTTTGTTTGACATGTGCAATTTTGTTTTTGCTTAATCTTGAATTTATTGTATATATATATATATATAGGATTAGCAATTCCATTCCCATCCTTTAAATGGTAATTATTCTCCTTATTTATTATTTACGTGGTAGATAGTGAGCTTTAGCACAACAGTAAGATTGATTAAATTATAACCTGAATGTTATGGTTTCAAACTATGGAAATAGTCACTGTGCATTGCCTGGGTAAGCTTGCTCACAACTAATCCTCCCCACAACCATAATGTGTTTTGATATTACAAAGTATTGCCATTTTATGGGATCTTTATGTATTGTAGTATTTGTTTGTCAGATTATTCAACGGTTCGTGATTGTTGATTTGTCAAATTTCTATTTTGATGTTGCCAAAGATCGTCTTTATGTTGGGTAAGTCTATATGAGCTGTTACACACTTCATTATAAAAAAAAAAAACTTTAAATCAAATATATTGGCCTCTTTGTTTTCAGTTTCCATTTGCTGCTTCCTATTTCCTTACCATAAAAGGTTTTGCTCTTCAGTGCACGGACACTCTTTCTGCGCCATTATTGGATCTAAATATTTGTGATTTAATAGTTGTATATTTTTCTAAACCCTTGTTCATTTTGATGGCATAGGCCATTCTTTCTCACAGATTCTGTGTTTATTCACTATTGTCATTTCTATCATTGGACAATGTTTTTTCAAACTTCTTTGTGATAATCGCCCTTATCATTTCTTAAACTATGTGATGCTGCAAACGAAAAAATTTAAATGAAAGTGTAATGATAGTTCAACACAAATTTTGAAGGTAGGGGATCCGTCATCCGCACATTGTTACTAGACATCACTTTATTTGGCTTCTAGGAATGCATGCAATTTAGCCCTAAGAGTCATTGTGATATAAGGTGGATGAAAATATCCGGCAATATGTGTTAGTATTAGGCCCCCTGATATTGTGACATGATGTTATACCGATGATATAGTGGTTAATATTTTCTTGTTAGTTTACTATTTTTAGAATTTTTTTTCGTTTTGATATATCCAATACCTATACTTATTGTCTGATACGATCACAACCAATACTGATGCTAATATTTTCATACATACATGAGACAAAAATTATGCTTAGATACACGGTTTTCCTCCTCAAATGTATTGTTTATCTTCGCCTTTTTCGGGCATTAATGTCAAGGTGTGACCTCTGGATTTGGGACACATTGCCGGACTTTCAATACCTCACTTTCTTTCAGAATGATGATTGAATATCACTTGGGGACTCGATGAGAACTCTAATGCTTAAATGATACTTCGGGTCCTTTTGTTCTGCACCATCTACCAAAGAGCCTGTTGGTTTTTTTTCCAGGATTACTTGTTTTTGTTTTGTAAGACGATTGGAGAATCAACTACTTCCTATCAATTTTCTTAGCAACCATAGATGAAAATATTGGTATTTGTATCAGTCATTTCCATATCTATATCAGACATATTAAATAATATATATCGGTCTCTTGTATAATAGAAGGAATTTTTTTTTGAAAATTGTAAGCGATTAGAGTTATGTCGGTCAATATATTACGATATATTACTAATAAATATTGTGATATTACAGTGGTACCAGAGACCAATATCAATATATATTGGCCAATATTTACATTAATGTTAGAAGCAGATATCGACGGGGGGAAGAAAGAATTTTTAATTCTTCATCTCTCGTGTTTCTTTGATTCCGAGAGACTGACATTATTGCTTCAGTCTACTTTGTTGTTTGGCCTACCTTTAGCAGTTTTACCCCAAAATATAGCATTGATGGAAACTTGATTCTTATTATTTTATTTACGCTTATTTTTCTCATTTTGATCATTGAAAATTACACTTTTAATGCCAAAATCTCTGCCTTTTGATTCTTTAATGTATTTCCTTACCTCCAATTTAACAAATATGTTACATGGATCGGGGACTCTTAGCTATCTCAATTATTTTAGGGGTACTTCGAGCTTTACAAGGAGAAGTTGCCAGACAATTCTTGCAGCACAGCTCCTCTCCATTGTGAGGATAATTGCTCCTATATTGCCTCATTTAGCTGAAGATGTGTGGCAGAATCTTCCCTTCGAGTACACCATCAAAGATGGTTCGGTTGCGAGATTCGTTTTTGAATCACGATGGCCAGAGCTAAACGAAAGATGGCTTGCCTTTTCAAATGAAGAAACCGAGTTCTGGGAGAAAATTCTTGAGGTAAATATTATCATTTTCTAGCCCAGATTATAAGACTAATTTAAATGGCATTTAGTTCTAGTCAATTGCATTCATATGGAAACCGTTAATGCCAAAGCCACTAGGCGAGTTAAGGCGCTAATACTTCATATTGCCCGAGGCGCTAGGCACTATACGAAGCGGTCACCAAGACAAGTGAGGCATTAAATAAGATATATGTCTATAAGCAATGTAGAGAAAATTATTAATCAATGCCAAAATAATTGAAAATAATAATAAATATACATATATAAAATGAGTTTTACATCATTACATAAAACTTGATCAACAAAAATACTAGTCTGCAATATGAATCTTCCAGTACATGCATATTCCTAAGATACTCTAATTCCAATCATCATTAAAATCCACTACATCATTCTTATTACTATTATTATCATCAAATAAGCCATCATCAAATCCATTTTAATATTTGTAGCCATCAATTACTTTTTCTATTTTCTTTGAATCAGTAAAAGGTTTTGCACCTACTCTATAGAACTCAAAGCCTTTACATTTCAAATGTGTTGTTCGCGATTTTAACCAGCAGCAAAGATAATAGAGATGGTTATTTTGTGCAATGTGAAAGGGGGGTTATATGTGTGGATTGTGGTGATGAAACAACAAATGTGTTTCTTTACCAAAGTATACTTTTTTTTAAAAGTAGATAGATATTTTAGGAAAACTAAAATAGAAAAGTGGACACCTGAGCTTCCAGTTGCCTTTTTGGCATTGCCATTTTGCCTCACCTAGACATGGGGCCAAGTGCCTGTGCCTAGCCTTACCTTGGCCAGGCAGCAAGGGTGTTTCCATACCCCCATGAGCCCAAAAAAAAATTAATAAGAAAATTTTAAGAAAATAGAGTCTCTTTTATGTAGATGCAATTACATGGAGCATGCACTCACAAATAGTTGAATGGGGGATGGCATTCCATTCAACTTTAGTTGAAGGCTGGCCATATAATCTAATAATCTGGTTTACCTAGTGAAGCATAAGCTAGGATATGTTAATTCCTTAATTATTAAGAAGGGAAAGAAATCATAAAAGATTAACAATTGAAGCAGCTCAATACACAAGACCGTATCGTGACATCTAGGGAGAGTCAGATACATATAGCCTTACCTCTACAATGCAAAAGGGCTGTTTCCGTGGTTCAAAGTCGTGACCAATCAACATTACAATACTATATTAAATAAAGGTTATGGGTTCAAACAACGAAAACGGCTTCTATGTAATACCAAGGGTAAGGTTGTGCACTTCTGACCCTTCAAAGACACATGATGTGAAAGGCTCATGCATTGGGCTGCCCTAATTTGTATATTTTTCACCAGTATTGACCTTTTGATAGCAGTTTCTCTTGTACATGAATGAAAATATTTGTATTGGACACATCCAATAATACGTGTTGATATCGGATATATTTGAAGAAATTTTGATCGAGAATCCAGAGCTGATAGGCAAATATTGCTTATATCGGTAGGTATATCGACCAAATATTTGGTATATTATATTGTGATTTCGTTTGTGATATTTAAAAATATTAGTACCAGAGGGACCGATACCAATATATCGGATATCGGATAATATTTTCATCTATTATATTAAGTCAAATAGACTAGCAAGCCATTTACAATATGTTCAAAATTCATCAAACCCGGTTGCCCTACTCCACCATCTAATTTTTCCGTTATTTTTGAAAGGGGATGCACAATAAAAAGGGAAAATATTTCCATCATATCAAATATATTCCAACATATAGAAATTGGGTGTGCTTGGTAATTACTTCTCTGGTCCACTCTTATATTCCAACATATCAAATATATTACTTTGGAAGTTGCTATCTATTTGTTGTCATGATGAAATAAAATATTAGCTAATATATAAGATATTGACCGATATACATCAATATCAACCCCCCAAAACCGATTGTTCCTTACACAGTGTCAAAACTGTAATATGTCGCCAATATACCTAATATTTCTCGATATTTGGCTGATATTTCCATCAAGTTCTAATTAGTAAATTTTTTTTTTACAGCCACTTGATAAGACCAATACCGATGTTGATATTGGTATTTTCATTCATTGTTGTAATATTATAACTTGCAACTTATATTTGATTATCATAAAATAATGGATGAAAATGTCGGTATCTGCCTCGGTCTCAGCCATATCAGTATCAGATTTATCGGATAATATATATCTGTATTAAATATATTGAAAGAAAAAATTACGAAAATCGTAAATTGACAAACTTATATCCTGATAAATCGGGTATATTAGTCGATATATCCTGATATTATTGCAATATTGGGAAATGTTCTTATTGGAGGCCCAATTCCGATAATATTGAATGATATTTTCATCTATTGAAAACACAGCTCAGCTTCAAAGCTTTCATGGTCTAATTTGGATTCGACCTTTTCCAGCTGAGAACCGAGGTAAATAAGGTGATGGAGGTGGCACGATCAGAAAAGTTGATCGGCTCAAGTTTAGAAGCAAAGGTTTACCTTCAAGCCTCTGATCCCGGGATGTCTGCTAGATTACATCAAATGTGCACATCAAACAATGAAGCCGATTCTCTGCATCGCATATTTATAACATCTCAGGTTCGTTACATGTCTATATTTGATACTGAGTTTCATGCTCATAATTTGCTTGTTCAAGTCTACGAAATACCGACCCTTCTTCCACACTAGCATGTCACAGTTTTCTATATTATTTTTCTTTTTTGAGTCCGATATGATTTCAACATGCCGTGTTATTTCATAATTTTCAGGTAAATGAGGTTCTTAATATAAACCGAAAGAATATTGAAACCGTTTAATAATTCAGAAGTAATTGAAAAGCCTAAGCCTCCATATCTATATTGATCAATTATATTTCTATATCTATAAGTAAACTATCAATTTCAGTTGATGTGTTCTAGTCCTATCGTATCCTCATTAAGAAATTCGTTAGAATGTCATCACCATGTCGGTGTTGTGTCGATTCTCATCAACACATCGGTGTTGTGTTGATTCTGTGCCCAGTATTGACATCAAAAGAGATGTGTTATTTTGGGCTTTTGTAGTCTTTCCTCCATTATTTTGTTGGATTTATACAGGCAGAGGTTATCTCAACATCGAACGGCAAGCCAGAAAATGTGACACACACTGGAGAATATCAGATTCAAGAGAAGAATAAGGTTTGGATTGGTGTGTCAAGAGCAGAAGGATTAAAATGTGAAAGATGCTGGAATTATTCAACTCAAGTCGGCTCGTTCTCTGAGCACCCGACGCTGTGCAGCCGCTGCTACAATGTTGTTGCTGCTGAGCCACTACCTTCGCTGGCGGCAGTCAGCTGAGACACATGCATGAGATGGAGGTATATCGGGTTCCAGAGATATTCTTCCTTGCCGCCAGGATGGTGGTGGGTTTCCTCGTCTGAGGCGGCTGTGAAGGCGGTGTTGGGTGTCGACCCTGGCATCATAGCTTATGCTGTGCCATCAAATTCATAAGGGCAAATGGTTGTTCTGGCTTTCGTCTATGCTTTAGCCATAAGGTGGACAATTCATATCCAATTGCACTAAATATTTATATGTAAGAAATAAATGGTTCTCTTTTGCTTTTTTTCGGGATTAATACTCATATAATTAATAAATAATTTTTTATAATTCTAATCTGTATATATACTGCTCATTCTAATTTTTCTAACCATAAAAAGCCACACAAAAATAATAGTGAAATTATGGGGATATTATAGAATGGGACAAGTAATATCACTCATTCTTATAACTCTAATGGATTGTTATATATGAATGTGCATTTTAATTACCAAAAAAAAGAATGTGCATTTTATTATATAAATTTCTTTTAGCAGTACTATGCCACTGTCTCTAAGTCCTAATTTTTGCATTCTTTATAAAGAATGTATGGGGGAAAAAATAGATCAAATCGGGATTGATGGATCCAGTAATTTCTTGGGCCGACCCAAACTCAGGCCGAACTATCAAATACAGCGAAGGGTTTAGCATGTAACGAAAGAAGCCTCGGAAGGGAACCAATCCGACTCAGCCCAGACGCCACTACAGCAACTAAGACAAGGCCCAGGGAACAATGGGCCAGGGGAATAAGTTTCAACGATCCAACCGGTAACACATTAGATGGACCAAATCGAAAGGTTCCCGATCAGGCAGCCAACAAAACGATTAGAACATGCGTCTATAATGGTCAAAACACGGGCATACAGATGCCTCCTGAAATTATCTAATGACTAGGTCGAGGGGACCGCTTACAGCCTCCTCACCATAGCAAAGAGACGCCTGACAACAGTGGCTCTTGTTAACGCCCTAACAGCTAACGAACCCAGAGGTGACACCTATCACAAACCTTGGCGTCAAAACATTTTCCACAAAGTATTATAAATACTCCACGCCCGCGAGAGGCAAAAAGGGAGCCCTCCGGGCGCATGGTCAAAGAGCACAACTCAAGCCTCCGAGTCTCCTTCGGAACAAGAAAGACGTCCGACTTCCTAAAACGCAAAAAGAGAACTAAGTTCTCTCCATCTCTATCATTAGTGAGCCATTCACCGAGTATGATCCTTAATGAGCCACTTCCCGAGTGTACCCCCAGTGAGCCACTCCACGAGTGTACCCTCAGTGAGCCACTCCACAAATGCATCCCTAGTGAACCATTTATCAAGTGTAATTCTAGTGAACCACCGACTGCGTGCAACCAAATGGATCCCAGACCTTCACCACTAAGGCACCCTCCCGTCTGGCGCACAATAGAAACCCAACCCTCCTCTCACATCTCCCACATACGTGCAGCTCTGCATTCCTTCACATTCTCCTTGCATCTTTTTATTTTCTTAGAAAGATTTCAGACTTAAGCGTCGGAGGATAAACCAGGAACTAAATTCCATCAATCTCCTAACCTCTTATTTATAATTTGTGGTGCACATGTTTCAAATTAACAAATATAAAAATCGAACCCGCTCCGATTCAATTCACAATAAAAAATCTAGTGGCTCCCTAATCAATACCATAACTCGGAGCCCAAGATAATCATGGCATCAAGCACAAATATTCTCTATTACCTCAAGGCAAACATAAAGCATTCATGGGCAATATGATAGGATGTTAGCATTCACAATGAGCAATCACAAATGGCTTTTCTTGTATGTTTTAAGGGCACAAGAAGAACACAAACAATCTCAATTTGTGGCGATTCACATGGATCATCAAATCTTTCCTTTATGTTTTAAGGGCACAAGAAGAACACAAACAATCTCAATATGTGGTGATCCACATGGATCATCAAATCACAAGCTCTCAAAGAATGATAGCAGTAACAGTGCACATTCTAACCTTGAAATCTATGGAAAGGCAAGAAAAAAACTAGGAATGGAGTCTTAGACCGTCAAAGCCCTTGTCATGCAGAGTCATTTTCAGTCTTTGCTTCTTCTGGCTTCGGCCCAGAAGTTGTCGATGAGGATGGAGAACCCTCTGCTCCCATTTCGGCTTTAAGCTCACTGATGCTCTCCTCCAATTCTCCAATCCGGCTGCCCATCTCATCAAGTGCAAGAAAATTAAGGAAATGTGGACTAAAGCATTGAAAAAAGTGTTGAACTGTTAAATTCATAATTTTATCTAGGAGTGCAAAAATATGATTATTGAATGGTTGCAATTTGCAAAACTCTCCAGGTAAATACGACATGCTTTGACTAACGAATCATCTGACTTATTTGTAGTATGACCATCCAATGCGAAGTGATTGAGCTGAAATTAACTATGAGAGGAAAGGATATTCTTAGTGATGATGGACTCGGACATTGCTTGGAACCTGGATTGCTGCAAAACAGGGCACTCAACATGATTTATGTGGACAAAAGGCACAGATTAAACACATGTACAGAGAGCGCTCTGAAGTATATGAAAAATTACCATTTGCTGAAGAAGATTTTGTACCTAAAAGAAAAGGATGGTTATACATCAATGATCAATCAATAAGATGCAGAAAGTGGGTCCAGGAATCTGCTCCATAGAGATGACATATTTTATTTATCCGATGCAATTACATCCACGTATTAACACTCTAATTATATATTCCCATTATTTATAACATATAAGCACCAGGGCATTGGCAGCCATGACATTATCACCCAAGGAATTCCAGATGTTATTTGAATTGACCACAAGACACCCACAAAACATCCTTCCATGAAACTTGAATCCTTTTTAAGGATAGTATAGACAGAAAATTTTGGCCCACTCACACCCGTAACGCATACAAATTTTAAGACCAATCTAGACTACTCATAAGACACTGTCATGTGAAGAACACCCAAGAAAATAAATTTAAAAAATGGTCGACTCACAAATACTGTCATGTCAGCTGTGCTCTGTTTTGGATCATCACCATCATGCCCATCCTGGCAACATATAAACAAATATAAGAATTACAAATACTGGTTTTCTAAAGTGATAGTACGTTAACAAAGTGCTGACAAAATAAGGAAACGATTCAAATCTACAGAACATGGAGGCACAGCCTCTCAAGTGTGTCATCTAACTTATTTTAAAATCAAATGGCATCCCATCATTCGATTCTCTATCTATGATGAGAATTTTACCCTTACCACTCCCGTATTTGATCAAAAGGTATCGCTAAACAAACTTTATGATCAAAACACTGAACAGGTTAATGCAACTTACATAAACTCTTTTTATCCAACATTTGAAGGACTTATTGATGGGCGTCAATAAAGTGTTGAAAATGAGAATTGAGCAGTCTCACTTTGGTTTCAATTCATGCCTTGTTGACATCTTTGCCCACAAACACACACACCAAAACTCCAACAGGCAATAATACCAGAAGCTAATGCATTATTTTTTATGATATAAAAGACCTTAGAAAACTGTCACTGATATGTTCATCCTGCAATACCTCCTTAATATTATCTTGGGTACTAAATGCCCTATATAAATTGTCAAGCATTGAACACCCGATCCAATCAACACAGTGTAGATTATGTGGTTACTTGGAAAGCAGCATCTCATTAGACAGCCACTAGGGAAGAATATTCTCAACAAAACAGAAACAAAGGCCAAATATTTTCTACCTTAAGCTTCTATCATAGCAAAAGAGACCTGTGGACAGAATGCCAAACAACCGAACCTTGTTCATCATCAAACATTCATTACTTTTACATTCAGATAGGATTTGAATAAACGCTCTCTGCAGTATATCTTACCTTCACCATGCTTCAAAAGCAATAATAATCAATTCCGAAAACTCTCAGTGTTGTAATACAAAAACAAGAAGATTTATTTATTGCCTTTTCCCCAACCTCCAAATCTCTATTTGATGCTTCTGATGCATGAATTTGAAGGGAGAAGTTGAGGAGAAAGTGATGGAACGACTCTGACACTGAACAATCTACTGTTTATTTCATTGCCCCTCTTTCAAACACTACTTATTTGGACAGATAAAAGAGTCTAATTAGACATTATATTAAAAAAAGTAAAAAGGAATTTTCCAGCATGCTTGGAATCAATATTTCAACTCAAATATCATCTGCTCAGAAAAAGACAAGCCAGAAAACCAAAAGAACCAAAGCAATTCCAGAGGTATTATCCCAAACAATTAGTAGCACACTTCAATTTTCTTGTACTGGAATTTGAAAGTGTGTGACATTTAAAAAATGCAGTCCAACAATGGAAAATGCTTCAATTCCTCCAAGTTTTCTCTCAATAATTGTAATCTGCTATACAGCCGGGTCAAATGGCAACCTTCTCCATAAGCAGCAGAACAACAACAAACCCTTAGGTCTCCTTAGACCTGGGTGTATGTATGAATCATTTTCCGCCAATGGCTCGCCTAGGACAGCATCCACTGAACAGTTGAGGTAATTTTCTTATCATCACACCTCTTCTAAAACTACCTCTCAATTTGTTGTTACCTCTCCGCAAACGATTAATTTTCAAACCCAAACAATCACCGAAGATTTCTGGTAGGAATTCTGAAATCAATGCAATTTATCAACACATATTGCTAAATCATCTACGAAATGCCATGAACACGAGAGAGAATCGATAGGATTGAAAATCAAACAAACCCTAAACTTTACCATCTTATAGATCTCTATGATAGTGAATTTTCGCAGACTGCCGTTCGAACTCCGAATTTTGAAACGAGAGGCACAAGTCTCTATCTTCGATGTCGATGAGTCATCAAGTATCTGCGCCGTTCAACTTTCCTCCACTGAAATTACAATCGACTAATTTTTCAAAAATTATAATTTTTTTATTTGATTGATAAATTAGAAAAAATTAAATATTTTTAAAAAATATTTATTTTTACGTATATAAAAATAATTATTCTCTATTATTATTATTATTATCATTAAATTTTATTAATAATAATAATATTATTATTATTATTTATAATTATTATTATATTTTATTATTATTATTATTATTATTATGTATTATTATTATTATGTTTATTATTACTATTATTATTACTAATACATATTATTATTATTATTACTATCATTATTATTATTATTATTATTACTATTTTAATATTATTTATCATACTATTTTACAAACCAAATAATAAAATACTAATTCACACATTATTCTATTCAAATAACCAAATATGATAATAATAATTTCAATTCTATTATCATCTTATTCTATTACTCAAAAATAACTATTTTATTTTCATATTATTTTATTCCAACAACCAAACGTATCGTAACGGTATATTTTTTTTCCTATTCTTATATCCTTTTTTTCCCTCTTTTCAAATTCTTTTTTTCTGATTGGTTATTAATTTTACTTTTTTTTTTCAATTCAACTATACACAATATTTAACAAGGGTAATAATATTTATATATTTATTTATATTAAAAAATATTATTTTTAATATAAAGAGAAAAAATATATAAAGAATTAAAATGTAGTAGGATTTACAACTACTTTAATAATTTTAATATAAGTGGTTACCGTTGAGTACATAAATAATTTTTTTAATTTTAAGATTTTTTTTATTTAAAGAACTAACAAATTGTAATTTTTTTTATTAATTAATGTTTTACTCAATTTTTTATTAAAAAAATTCAAAGGTAAGTCCATTCACTCAATCATTGACTTTGCTGCTCTTATTATTTTAGCAGCTGTAATTTTAAAGATAAAAAAATTTATTTTTTATATTTTAATAGTTTAAATTTAAATAAAATAATTATAATTTAACTATTTAAAAATTTAAAATTTATTTATTTTAAAAAAATAATTATATTATAAAAATATATAATTAAAATATAGATAAAACAATATCATTTTTGTTTGATAAAACATAAGTAGGGATATAAGCATTTATAGGAATACTACTTTTTCAATTGGTTGAAATTTTTTAATCTCAATTTATTTTATTGATGATATTTATTAATAAAAAAAGAGAATAACTCATCATAATAGATCCATAATTTGTGTTTGGTTTATTTTTTTAGAGAGTAAAATTATATAACAATATTATAAAAATTAAGTAAATCAGAAATAATAAAAAACTATGAAAACCTTCAATTATATTTTATCTAAAATGTTTTCTATAGTTTAACTATAAATGATAGGGTAATTTTGAAAAACTATAAAAATAATTTATTATTTAAAATAAAAAATATATTGATGGTACAGTTTAATCAGCCCAGAAAAAAATTACTCAAATTGTTTCATCTTATCAAGGTGGTTATCACGGGTAGCTTTTGGCCGGTAGTTATTATGAAAAAAAATAACCACCTCCGCCTATATAATGATCCTCATTCCAATGAGAAGAGGAGGAATGAGAAAAAATCGCAAGGTAAATAGCCAGAGAGATAATTTATCCTATCCAAAAAAAATATTGAGAAGGAGCCTAGAAAGAATATGAAAAAGGAGACCAACTCTCCATCATTTCAGGGGGAATCCAAAAAAGGATAAAAAGAGAAAAGAGGAAAAAATCCCTTCTGAGGCTCCAAAAAGAAGAAAAAAGATGGAGGAAAGAGGAAAAATCTTGTCAACCAATCATCCTAGAGCCATGTGCTCCGTCCAAAATATCTTACATAAAGAGTCATCCCTCATCCCAGAAGGGGGGTTCGGTTGGAAGAGAATTCTCTCTCTCTATTCTTGGAAGCATGACTTCTATCTATACTCAATCCACCATATATGTATCATCCATTTATTTTTCTATATTTTTAAAAAGACATCTGACTTGAGCGTCGGAGAGTTTATAGTGGGAGCAATTCCCGCCAACCTCTGACCTCTTATTTTTTGTTATGTTGTACTGAGATTTAAGACTATGGAGACGGATCCGCGTCAGATAAATCAACAAAAAGATTTGATTTGTGGCCCCTAATTTGTAGGATAATCTGAATTTTTGGACGCAACATATATGATTTTCTAAATTATCGATTTTGATTTTTGCCTTGGTCAATTCTGTTTACGAGACAATTGGAATTAGTGAT